>JACDRQ010000378.1:0-57768 GCA_013841215.1 Hycleus cichorii
ATAAAACAATCAATTTCCGAAGCTTACACAACGGTAAAATTTCAGTCTAAATTAGAAACTTCAGGCATTCTGAAAGGAAGTACCGCAATTTCAAATATTAAAGAAACTGCTTCTGAAGAAGCAGGCGAAGAAGAAGGTATACCGGTGCCATTTAGCCCAGAAACTTCAACATTATGTGAAAAATGTAATGAAATTGAACCCGCAACTGGAACAGGATCTAAATCAATTGAAACAACAACGTTCGTAGAAGAAAAAATTGAAGAAACACCAACTACATTAGGTGAAGAGATCGAAGAACAAGAAACAATAAAACAATCTGTTTCCGAATTTTACACAACGGTAAAACTTCAATCTAAACCGACAACGAAAATTGTGAAACATTTAAATGATTTATCGAAAACATCAACAAAATCATTTACTAAATATTTCCAAAATATAATCGAAGAATCAACAACAGAAGAAGAAATAGAAGAGACGAAAGAAACAAGTAAAAGTAGTAAAACTTCTACAAAAACATCGAATCCTCTTCGATTTTCGACAACTTTAATGGTTCTAATGTCGACGATTTTTGGTATAACTACAGCATCTATACCGGTAGAAGACCACACAGTGTCTTATTTTAATCCATTAGTTGATAAGAAATGTATTATTTTATTTGTAAATGAAGCCGATGAGAAACTCGCGAAGAAATTGAACGGTTCAAAATGGGAGGATTTAGAGAGTTTGAAAAAGCTTGAAGAACTAGAACCGATAACAACACCATCAAGTGCTATAACAAATCACGAATTTCTTCCAAGTGAATTAAATCTACCGACTAATATACGATTAGATGGTTGTGGAAAGAGTGATTTTGATCGATACGATCATTGTTCTTGTGTTATCGATACGTTAATAGAATCAGTGAATAATCAAATTGTTGAAGAAGCTTCGATTCCACCACCGGTTAAATGTTTAAATTATGTGCAAATCAATCAAGGTTTAATTATCGATAATAGTCAAGTACCTGAAATTCGAAGTCGACGAAGTTTCTTGTTTGGTTTGTATGATCGTTGGAAAAAGCGCGAAATCATCGATCATGGTACTGGTTTCTTCACAAACGAATTTAAAATCGAAAATACAGAAAATTCTATTTATAGTTTACCATCAGCAAGAGTTATAATTCCTTGTAGTAATCATAGCGATGTTGACAACAGATTTGCACGTTATAAATGGATATTCAATAACGAAAAAGAAATTCAAAGTATTCTAATTATATTAGTGATGAGCTAAGTTGCGATTTTTCAATAGCAGCGATCGCTGCCACTGCTAAATTTGGTGTAATATAGGCAACCAACTATTAGTATGCATTGCAATTTAATAGTTGGTTGCCTATATTACACCAAATTTAGCAGTAGTAGTGATTACTATTATTGAGAAATAGCAACTTAACCCATCACTAATTATTGATTATTAATTAATTTTGTTTTAATTAGACGGTATAACAGATGATGGTAGTTTAGAGATCGATTCAGTTGGACCGATCGATAGTGGTAATTATTCCTGTAGTGTTAGTTCTCGATTATCGGAAATCGAAGGTAATGTAAAAATACAGAAAACTTATCATCGGCTTGTTGTTGTAATAACACCAATTTATAAAATGCGTACTCAACTTCTATACGATTTAAATCAAACATGTTCGTTAATTGATGGTGATATTTTGTATAATTATCTACCGAAATTGTTTAATGAATTGATTTGTGGATTCGAACAGAAGATATGTCAAGTGGATATTAAACGACCACAATGTATCAATCATGTAAAACATCAAATTCTCATCAAATTCAATTTGTAATAATTTTGGAAAATTATCTTTTAAAGGATACAGATAATTTACTCAATATGACGTTTATTGTAACAATGCTACATCTACCAACAATCGTTCCAGTTGATAATAATTTATGTGAAATCAATTGCCAGATGAATATTACAACAAAATTAACAGCTATTGTTATAAAAAATATCAAAAATGTACAGAAATTAACAATTTATTCATTGTTAAAGATAAAACAAACGGAATTTGTACCAAGAGAAATCTCGAATGATACCGAAAATGTCCATTTGGCGACTAAAGGGCCGATTTTAATTGTAACCTGTCCGGCTGGATTCGGTATTGAAGTGAAACACCCCGGAGTTTGTGGTAATTATCCAACACACAGGGGTGCTGAATTAAAAGTATAAAGTTTAAGGAGGTTCTATTATTTTAGAAAAATTTGGACCTCTTAGCTCAGTTGAAAGTTTTTTGACCAACCTTCAACTGAGCTAAGGGGCTCAAGTTTGCTTGAGTCGCACACTTCAGATAACTCAGAATGCTTCAAAGACTTAATTCTTGAGTCATTTGGCAGGCTTAACTCGTTTTGAAGAATCCCAACGAGCATTTTTTGATCAATCTGCCGATAAGCGAGGTTTAAATTTTTGTAAATCGATCTCTAGGGATTCCCCGATGAATCTTTGAAATATTTTACCGCTTGTTAAATAATAGGACTTCCCACGCGAAACAGATATGAGAAGTCCTACTATTTGGTGAGTATTTCGAAAAATCTTCAAAGAATTTATTAATTCTTTCAGCAAAACTTCGGCCTCGTATCTCAGCTGGAAGCTGGTCAAAAACGCTCGTTTCTGTCCATAAGTTACACACTTCAAATAATTGAAACTGGTTTAAGGGTGCTCTTAAGCTCTTAATATTGATTTTTTTCATTTTTGACATGCTTAGCTCGTTTTGAAAAATCATAGGAGTATTCTTTAGCCAGTTTGCCGATGAGCTGAGAGGTTAAAATTTTGGTAAAATGATCCCCAGGACCCTCCTATGAATCTTTGAAATATTTTCCATACCTCTCGTCAAATAATAGGATAATATAGTTTATATGTGAAGTCCTGTTATTTGGCGAGTATTTCAAGAATTTGAGTCATTTTCGCAAAACTTGTACCTCAAACTGGCCAAAAAACATTCGTCTCAGAACAGAATTGGACACTTCAAATAATCCAGAATGGGCAGTATTCTTGATGTGCTTTACTCGTTATTTGATCAACTTGCCGATGAGATAAGAGGTTTAAATTTTGCTAAAATGATCTCCAGAGAGGCTCCTACGAATCTTTAAAATATTTTTCATGCCCTTTGTCAAGTATTAAGATTTCCCATATACATACAGTTTATATGGGAAGACCTATTATTTGGGGACTATTTGTAAAAATCTTTGAAGAACTTATAGAAAGGTCCTTCGAATCATTTTAGCAAAACTTGTACCTCGAAGCTGGTCAAAAACTCTAGTTTCTGACCATAAGTTACACACTTCAAATAATTGAAACTGGTTAAGGGTGCTCTTAAACTCTTAATATTGATTTTTTTTCATTTTTGACTGCTTAACTCGTTTTCAAAAATCGTACGAGCATTCTTTAGCCAGTTTGCCGATGAGCTGAGAGGTTAAAATTTTGGTAAAATGATCCCCAGGACCCTCCTATGAATCTTTGAAATATTTTCCATACCTCTCGTCAAATAATAGGATAATATAGTTTATATGTGAAGTCCTGTTATTTGGCGAGTATTTCAAGAATTTGAGTCATTTTCGCAAAACTTGTACCTCGTAACTCATTGGAAAGCTGGTCAAAAAACATTCGTATCAGAACAGAATTGAACACTTTAAATAACCCAGAATGGGCAGTATTCTTGATGTGCTTTACTCGTTATTCGATCAACTTGCCGATGAGATAAGAGGTTTAAATTTTGCTAAAATGATCTCCAGAGAGGCTCCTACGAATCTTTAAAATATTTTTCATGCCGTTTGTCAAGTATTAAGATTTCCCATATACCTACAGTTTATATGGGAAGACCTATTATTTGTGGACTATGTGTAAAAATCTTTGAAGAATTTACAGAAAGGTCCTTTGAATCATTTTAGCAAAACTTGTACCTAGAGGCGGCTCAAAAGTACTCGTTTCTGAGCATGAGTTACACACTTCAAATGACTCAGAATGCCTCAAGGATGCTCCTAATCTTGTTTTTTTTCGTTTTTCTTCACTTTATTCTAGCCAAAAATGCATTCTTGAGTCATTTGACACGCTTAACTCGTGCTTTGAGCAACTTGCCGATGAGCTAAGAGGTTCAAATTTTTTCAAAATGATCTCCATGAATCTTTGATATATTTTTCACACTACTCGTCAAATAATAGGACATCCTACAAACTGTATACTTTTAATTCAGCATCAATGTACTTTTATTGTTAAAAATTCTGGATAATTTCTAGTGGTTTGTCCGAGAAATACATTCAGTAGTGGTAATGATTCTTATTGTAAAATATGCCCGATTGGTCAATACCAACATGATGCTGGTTCGAGTTCCTGCGTCGCATGCTCTTCGGTATTCGACAATACAGCATGCCTACGAGGTTTGGTATATTTTCATTAATTAAACAAACCAAAGGTCCTCATTGTTAATTATTATTTTGTTTATTTCAAGTACACAAATTCGGAACATTTCAAGATATATGCCGCAGTTGCCTTTTCAAGTATTATACTACTGTTATTGATAATGCTTTGTTTAACTTTCCAACGATCCCCTGGTGATGGATCTCCGGTTGCGTATTATAAAGCTTCAAAAAACCGGGACGATTTAGAAGCTGGTCTATTGGATCCGTTATTGCCTAAAAATAGGAATGATGACAGAAATAGAACACAACCGCCTGTGCCACCATCGCCACCTCCGCTCGATTTTGATTAAACTATACATTTAATTAGGGTATTCTTATATTATACAGAGTTTTAAGTGTCTTTATAATAAATTATTTTACACTAATTCAATCCAACCAAGCTTTATGCGGTATTTTTGGTAGATCGTCAATTTGAAATGGTGGTAGTTTCATTTCAATACCACTCACTTCCTCATTTATCGTCGCCACTTCCGTCCGCTTCGTTTTCGCATTCAATTTCCGCTTGTAACGTTTCGGGAACAGATTTTTCGTTAAATTGATACCTAAATTGCGATTGCTCGTTATACGGTTCACAATACTTGAAAATGTGTACTGACGTTTGCGCCCTAAACGTTTGACTGCATACAGTTTTTTTTCATGCATCGGATTTTTGCCAATCTCCGCCATTCGTTCGATTTCGGTCGTATCAACGAAGGCGCGCAATGCCGATAATGCCCTCGAAACACCCACCTATTCTTTCAAAATACCTAATCTTTATTATCCAATTATGGGGCAGATTAGACTCAGTAAAAGTGGAAACTTTTAGGAACGATTCCTTGCTCATTTTTCAGTGAAAATTCAAGTTTTAGGCTTGTTCGAAAGAGCCTTTCAGAAGAAAACCTTTAACAAACTTGTAATTTTCCTTAATTCTCCAGAAAACTACCGGGTCAATTGGAAATTCCTTCGATATTTGAAAAGCTTCTCCAATTTATTTTCCATGTTCATTGCAAGCTGAGTTATGGGGGAAATTAAGAAAACAGACTTGTATTTTGCAGAACCATGAAACCCTTCTTATGGAGCTTGAAATGCTCGTTAGAACAAGTCCAAACCCTTGAATTTTCATTAAAAAATCACCGAGAAATCGCCCATCAAACTTCCCACTTTTTACCGAGCTCTAGTCCCGCCCCTTAAGCAAATTAATTCATTTACATTGCCATGTTTGACTAGATGTTCGGTTAAATCAGCTCCTAGAAGTTCAACGTGCACGTCCAAACGGATTCTTATCATTTTATTGATAAACCACAACAGGATAATTGATGAAAATACACCCCATGTCGTTAGACAAACGCAAGTTAAAGCTTGAATACTCAATAAATACCAACCACCTCCTGAATGAAAAACAATCAATGATCAATGTGAGTATCGAAATAAACCAACCTTTAAATAAACCACTTCTACCACTTGTCGTATCAAGAGGGTACGGATTATCAGCGAATAATCCAACCGCTAGAATTCCTGTAAAATTATGTCAATTTATGTAACTTTAATTTAATAGGAATTACCCCAAATTCCGCCAACTCCATGGACAGCACTGGCTCCCACAGGATCGTCGATATGCACCTGGAAGTTTGATTTAAATAAAAATATTCACCAAAGACAGTAAGCTACCATATCGAAAAGTGGAGTAGTTGTGCAGACTAATAAAGCGCCGATAGAGCCTATCAACAGCGATTCCCAAGCTGTGTAAAGGAAACAACCTGCGGTTATAGCCACCAAAGAACCAAGAATACCGTTGATAATATCAAGGGGGTTGATTTTTCCTTTCGATTTTATTAACGTGTAAAACAGACTAGTAGTACCACCACCGAAAGACGACATCATTGTCATTACGGCTGCTTTAGCGGCGTAATGCCACTTGGCTCCACTCAGCTTAAGAAACAACTTAATTTATTTTAAATTGATTAAATTTCGACTTACCCCATAGGTGCTGCCTGAATTGAACGCCAACCAACCCCACCACAACACAAACAAACCCATAACAGCATTGACTGGATTACCCAACGGTAGGGCGGCAATTCCGTTGTCGTACCGGCCTAATCGCGGGCCTAACATCAGAGCGCTCGCCATGGCAGCACTACCGCCTGAAATTGCGCCTATTTTACGCCACAAATTCTAGAAATTTATCAATTACCGATCAGGTGGACGGCTCCAGAGCCGGCGATATCAACAGCGCCCAATTGATTCAAAAAACCGTGCTCGCCCCACACCCAACCGGCCGGTATGCAATAGATTGCGGTATTTAGGAAGCTAAATAGACAGTAGGCTTTAAAATCGCAACGTTCGGCCATAGCGCCGCTTACAATGGTCGTAGCCGTGGTGGCGAACGATAATTGAAATATAAAAGCGGCGTAAATTGCGCCTTTTAGCGGATTATCAACAGAGGGGTCTATGAAGAAATCGCCGAACGCGATGAAGCGGTTTGTTAGCGGATCTCGGCCGAACGAGAAGGCGAAACCAAACATCCAATAAGTCACCCCTGTAACAATTTTATTAATATTTGCAATATTGGGGATAACTGGACTTACCGCCTAAGACAATATCGACGACGTTCTTCATCATGATGTTGACTTCGTTCTTGATTGATACACAGCCGGATTCGAGCATGCCGAAACCGGTTTGCATGGTGAATATCATAAAGGCGCTTGTAATAATCCAGTTGGTGTCTTCCGGATCGATATCGTAAAGCCATGGTATTTGCGTATTATTATCGATAATTTCGCTAATATTGGAAATATTCATTCTTCAAACGGCTGGTTAGAGCAAATAACTGATTGGAATACAATGTCAACATTTTAATATTACAGTAAATCGTGTGAATCGTAAACATTTTATTTTATTCATCAAAATCCTTGAATTAGCCATCATTTTCTATCTACCTTTGATTAATTATGTATTTATTTCGAGTAATTGTCTGTGAAACGAATCAATTTTACTAATTTGAGTGATTTGTGGACGAAAGGATCCTGAAATTCGGTCGGGTAGATGGAATTCACGATAAATTAATAGAAGAATTTATGAAAAATGGCACATAGTATATTATGTACGTATTGTATTTTACATTGATAATCATTTATATCATAGTCTAACTGTATATTCCTAACTTATCATTTTTTATTTTCATCACGCAGTATTTTATTATTTTATATATATATTTTTTTAAATATACTTAAAAACACATTCGCTTTAAACGTTTATACATAAACTTTTAAGCTTAGAAAATCGTCTAGTCACTCAAAACAGAATCCTTGTGAAAATCAAAAAGAAAACCGCCTTGTAATCTGATTTGTTTCAGTTGTTCAACAATAACAAGACGAATTTTTAATATTGTACATATTTGCACCAATATTGAAAATTGAGCCGCATTCTCTATGAAGCACTGGATTTATAAAATATTAAAAGGCAATGAGAACATAACAAATATCGAAAAATCGGCTGCCATTGTCTTCGTCGAACTGCTGCCCGAATTTGAGAGATTTTAAGTAAATCGGCTGCCGATGGAATGGAAATTTCACCAACAAAAACCGGATAAATATACTATGCCATTATTGCAAATATACAAAAAAACGTCATTGCATCGCAACAAAATATAAGCCGGGTGGTTTCGATTTTTAGTCGAAAAAATTGAAACTACCCCAGCTTTAACAATTTCTCCATAAAAAACAATATAAATTAAATTCACTAAAAAGCTAAACTAAACAATGCTTATATTAAAATAAAATATACCTAAAAATACAATAGCAATATTATTAACTTAAAATTAAAAATAATGAACAAAAATTTCGTTTTTAATAAAACATATCCGGTTATAGATTTGTTTGAACACTAAACTAATTCTTTTAATAGAGTTGCTAATTTACTACTCGAATAAAATATATGTTAAAATAATTAAATAGAAACGAAAATATGTAGTTTAGTATTCGATCAATTAAATTTCAAAGATTGGTTATTTTGTTCTGTCTCTAAAATATAAGTTATATTGCATAATAAAATATATGTCTTCAAAGGAAATCTATCGAAGGCAATGAACACTTTATTTACATCTTTACAAAAATTTTAGAATCCGTAAATATTTAATAAAATTCAAAAAATCGAACCTGCAGCAGCTATTGTCATTTAGTTAAAATAATACCGATTTTGCCATAAAATATGATAAAATATTTAAGGATCCTTATCAACAAATCTTATCAAACTTAATATATTTAGAATATAATAAATTTGATCGATTTTGAAAATTTTCAGAATACTGGCGCATATATTGTATTAAAATTAATGCATGACTGGAGATTATCGATTAAAACAAAGAAAGATTTATATATTTAACAATACTTCCGCGGTTTTCCGTCAATCAAACAAATGGCACACAATTTTAGAGAGAACAAGAACAAATGCAACTATTTCTATGAAAATAAAAATAAAAATTAAAAAAAAATGGCAAAAAGAGATCAAATTACGTACTATAGATTTCATTGTAGTTTTAAAGTATAAATAAATAATAGGTACATTTGGCACAGGAATTGTTCAACAATTCATCAAATCTCCAGCCATATATTAATGTTTTCTTTTCATTTTTAATCAAATAACGATAAAATTGATAATCAATTTTCTCATCTCCTATTATTTCTTTCCATCATAAATCATCAATTGAAAATTATTTTCTAAAACAAATTGAAACATAAAAATACATCGTATTGTATCACTAACGAACATTTTTTTAAAAAAATATAATATAGTTTGTTTGCATGATGTAATATGATGAACAAATGATGAGGGCCGTTTGTACGAAAATTATTATTATGTACAAATATAAAATCTGTTACTTCTATCATTGCTATTGTGGTTGGCCTGGATTATGAGGCAAATTGGTAGGAGCACCCTTTAAAATTATAGAAATTACAACAAATTTAAACAAAATAAACGATGAAATTACCGGTAAAGTTGGGTAATGTGGTGTTGTAAGCATATGATGTGGTCCAGGTCCTAATTTAGGACCATCTTCAGCTTTCTCTTCTTCTCGTCGCTTCAAACATGCCGCTTTTGGATTTAAATTTCGCTCTAACAAAAATATAATTACATTGTTAAAGTCAAATAAAATAACAAAATTTACCTCTAACTTGTTGTTCTAACGTCATAATTACTTCAACAGCCATATTTAAAATACCAAGTTTTGTTTGTGGTTTATCAGTTTTCAAATGTGCCATACACATTCTCCCTAATTCTTTTAATGCTTCATTTATATCCCGAATACGTATCCTACAATAATATGAAACTTTATATTAACAATAAAATCGATTCAATCAATTTATATGAATTTCTGATTTAATGAATAAGAGAAACATTAGCAATGAATATAGGCCCAAATACACGGTTTTTATAACAGAGAAATGAAATAAAGAAAAAAAATGGTGCACACCTTTCACGGGCATTATTTGCTTGTCTCCTTTCTTTCTCCCTTTGTGCTTTAATATCTGGATCTAATTCGCCCTCCTCTGTTTCATCTGCACTGGAACAACTACAATATTCTTACAAATGTGCAAGAAAATCGAGAGTAGCGATCCAAATAGAAATAAAAATTATAAAAAAATATATAAAAAAAAACAAACTAATAAAAGATGGTATCCAGTATAGTACGTAATGACAGCTATTTGCTAAATTGTAAATAAATAAAACAAGTAGGGGTATATAAAGGCCCATATTCAAAGTGTTTCTGTAAAATAAATTAACAATAAATTATAAATAAACATACAACAACTACACATGCTATGGCCAAATTCGTAATCACGAATGTTACGTATTGAATTTTAAAATCTAACAATAACGTAACATTTGTTTTCCTGAATAAGGGCCTTATAATAGTAAAACAATGGTTAGAGGATTTTTAAAATAGGCATATTTGAATTATTATAGAATAGCGCTTATTTATTGAATTATTGAATTGTATAAATAGACGCCCATACACAAATAGTTTGATAAATCTATTCAAGGATTTTTTATAAAATAAAGGACAATATTAGGATAAAAAAGGTCAAGATAGAGATATATAGATTTTTTTGTCTGTCATTACGTACCGTTCACGAACATTGTTAGCCTGCCTACGCTCTTTCTCGCGTATGGCCTTGTTGTTTGGGTCATCAGTTTCATCTTCGTCAGCGTTACTTGAACAGCTACTCGTTAAATTATTGAAAAAATCATATACTATAACTTATCTATACACTATTAACTAATAGTGAATAGAATTTGATTGTAATATTTTTATATTTTATTTTATTTTAATTTATTTAGAAAAATTTAAAGATTATATTGGATATCATACTACTTACTATCTCCTCGATCTTTTTGTAGTTTTAGGTGGAGGCCCACTAGTTGAATTTGGTTGTACTACACTTTCTACAGATGATGATGGTTTTGTATCACTATCTGGCGGTTCTTTGCGTTTTTCTAAAACCAAATTAATTCAATTCAATGATCATCAAATCGAACTAAATTAAGAGCAATCACCGGAATCTGTATGCGAAAATTGACAATTTTATTCCAAAATTTCGCAGTGATTTCCTAATTGATTTAAGTGATTGTAACGGAATTTGAAAGAGCATTTCAAGGTGTATACTACAGTATTTTTTATTTTTCCGAATTCGATTGCAATTTTGAGTTACAGAAAGAAATGTTGGAGCATGTTTTTTTCATGTTGTTTGATATTTTCGTCCATAATTTGATCAATATTGCTTATTTTACAATGATATTCGCATCATTGAAAGCGTTTTCGAAATCTCCAAGAAATTTTCCAACTGCAGTGTTAGTTTCCTTATTTATTATTTTTTGGAAAACTTTGTTCGCATAGCCGGAAAAGCGACACTTGGAAAGCTTAATATTGTTTCCAGGAAATTGTCCAAGTTTTCGTAATTTTCCAGAAAACTAGCACTGCAATTGGAAAATTTCTTGAAGATTTGGAAAGCGTTTTTAATTTCCTATACCACATCTTTCACTTAAATCTTACAATCGTGTTAGCTCCAATAGAAACACCTATAATTTGAAAAATATTTAAGGTTTATAGGAGGGTCCTTTGAGATGTTTTTAGCAAAATTTCAACCCCGTAGCTTATCGGGAAATTGGCCAAAAACGCTCGTTTTAGAAAAAGTTGCAATTTTTGAAAGCAAGATAAATAACATCAAATAATTCACAAATCAAAGATGGTTTTTCATTTTGTTCCATTTTATTCTAGAAAAATCGCGAAACACTCCTACCCTTTCCGTAATAATATAGAAAAACGAATAAAATCAATGCTAGGGGTGTTTTTGAGTTATTCTGAATCATTTCATGAGTATAACTCGTTTTATAAAGTCGCAACATTGTGAGAAACTATCATTTTTTGACCAACTTCCCGATAAGCTACATGCGTCAAATTTTGCTCAAATAATCCTATAAATCCGTAAAATCTTTTCCAAATTAGTCATCAAATACTTGGTGTTGCTATAAGAACTAGAAAATTTAAGTGAAACACCCGGTATAGTTCTCTAAATTTAAGATTGTTCCTAGAAAATTGAAGCGAAATTTCCAAGTTTTCGTAGGAGTTTCCAGAAAACTGACACTGTAGTCGTGGAGATTTGGAAAGCTCATTCCATTTGTAGAAATTATTACAAAATAGGCAACATTAGCCAAATTATGGAGAAAAATATTTAAAAAAAACACGAAAAAACACGCTCCAACAGTTCTTTCTATAACCCAAAATTACATTCGAATTTTGATAAATAGAAAACACCTTAAAATACTCTTTCAAATTGCGTTTTAATCATGTAAATCTATTGGAAAATAATTGAGAAATGGAGTAAACATTGGCAATTTTCACACACCTAATTGTCGGTGATTATTGGCGATTATCTTTAAATAAAAAATACACACTTGTATTATATGTGGCTCGTTCTACTTTTACAGTTTCAGGTCCTATGTGTGGTTCTGTTGGTGGTGCAGCATAACCTAACGTTGTCATTTGGTGTTGTGATAAATTTGGTGGAAGCTGTCCTAACGTAATTTGTGGATCTGCATGTGCATGATTTCTTAATACATTTATAGCATCGTCCAGTCTTTCTTCCATTCGTGTTCCCTGCAAATTAACAAATAATAATTATAAAAAATCATTAATTATAATAATATTATAAGATATTGCAATAAATTCAATAATAAATAAAATTAAAAATAAAGACAAACTTACATTGGCTTCAGCTTGGTCCCTTAAAAATCCGATAGCATCATCTAAACGTTGTGCTTCAGGTGCTGGAGGCTTTGCACAAAAAACAAAATAAAAACACCATGCAAAACACAAAAACAAAAACTACTAGTGTTTCAATCAAAAAATAAAATCTATTTATAACAAAATAATAGATTTTATTTTAAAAATCAAGCATATTTTTTATAAAAAGCTTCTAGACATATAATCGAAAATAATCAAAAATGCAATAAAAAATTATTAATTCCGTAAACTTACCATATGTAAAGTCTGAGGGGCTGTACTATTATTCACAGAAACAGATTGCGTATAATGGGGAGAATGTGGTGTATTATGATTGGCGGCTAACCATCCTGATGGTGCTAATGGTGGTGGTGAACTAACTGGAGTTGATGGTGCTGAACTATAACTACTAGCACTAGCTTGTTCAGCAATTGGATAAATCTACAATTAAACAAAAATTAGAAAATAATTAAAATTACGATTCAAATATTTACAGTTCCTAAAGCTTTATTAACACCATCAGTATGGTTGGTTCCAAAAGCTGTATTATTTGTACCAGAAATTGTTGTAACCGGTGTACCATTAGGCCTTAATGATGACATTGGTGGTAAACCTTGTCCTTCATTTTCTGGTATTAATCCATAAGCTTCATATGTTTGATAAGCTGTACTATATGATGATGGATGCCAATCACCAACTGTAGTACCTGATGTACCATCTGAACCTAAGTAATATCCGGTGGTACTTGTATTTGGTGAAGTATAACGTGGCGAGTCATGTGAAAATTCATCGGAACCATACTATATTAAACAATAAAAATAATACAAATTATTTAAATTTACTAGCGAGTATATTTTAAAAACGTTACAAATGTCCTACAATTTTCTACTATTATAACTAGGATATAGTGTACCAAAGCTTTGTGTTACATCTTTAAAATATCTGTAGTAATATATTTCACGTATTGGCCATAACTTTACTCATACAGACATCTCATAAATTCGATATCGAACTTTAAACCGGAGCAATTTTAATATCAAACCGATAAAATTCTACTTTTGAGTAATTTTATAAAAACAAATTAACGCACAAAAAAAAACCGTACATATTGAATTTGAACATACAAAAAAAAGCGAAACATATGTGTACGTTCAAATCTATATTCAGAAATTTATTATCTAGGGTTATTTCGAATGACCATTCAGCAGATTTCCTTGAATATCTTTCTAACAAGAGATATAAAGATGTCCCCCTTAGTTTTATATGACTATATCAAGATTTTATAACTTTTTTCTGTCGATATCATCTGTATTTAGACAAAACGAAATAACTTTTTATAATTTTCCAATCTAAATTCTATTATATTTCAAAACGTGTATACGTATATCAAATATTATGTTAAATTTTAATAAAGTGTATTCTTAATTGAATCAATACATTGTTGATTATTTAAATATTTCAAACTAGATTGGAATTCAGTAGAATAATTAATTCAAAGAATCCTACACGTACTTGTTTTTTTTTTCAACTATTGTCAAGTATTAAAATTAACCAGGATATAATTAATGCAATATTAATTATGAACAAGGAAATCACTACTGGAATGTTGTAAAAGATCGACATTATAAATCATGTTATAGTTTTTCCTATTGAGAGATTCTTTATAATTAAAATTATGATTATTATTATTATTAGATGATGACATAGAAATAAACACGTGATGAATACATCTTTAAAATAACAAGATTAAATTCTAAAGTTGCAAGCATTTCCTTTATTGTCATCTAAAAATAGTTTTTCTCAAAAGACAAAAAATCATATATCATGGAATAAGATTAATGTGTTTCAAAAGAAACACCTCTTAAAACATTCGTAAATATGATTGACTTAATGGAATTTTAATTTATTTATTATTCAACTATTAATCAACGATTATATCAATAGAGTTGTTCATTATTAACAATACTTCATCAGTAAAACTGAAAATTTAAATGAAATAATCGTTGATATTTAGACACCGGAAGTATTCCCCACATTTTTATACGTTTTAAACGCTAAACGATCAACCCTTAAAACAATTTATATGTATTTATAATAGAACAACATTTATCAATTTGATATAATTTCAAATAGAAGCGTGAGAACGGAAATAATACATTTCTTATGTTTGAAATAAATTGTAATGTTAATAAAACGAAGACGATTATAAATTTAACGATCCACATTCTTTAAATGTTACATTTCCGTACAAAAAATTATATAAAACTTGCAATATTTAACAATAATAATAACAACGTTGACAACAACAACAGCAACAACAAGAACAGAAACGAAAAAAGTCTCGATAAAATATTTGGAATTGATCCAAAATTTCAATTTCAATTTCATAAAACAGACATATAACAACTATAAAAGAAGCAATCGCTATATATTTATACTTTTAAGAGATTTAAATGATAATTTTTCTTAAAATTATACAGAAGATGTTATAAGTCTATAAAAATTTTAATTCGCAAGCGGTTTAATTTCTTATTTATATCTAATTTTGAATTTTTGGCAATACATTAATTAAATTGATTGCAATTTTTAAGAATTTTTCCAAAATTTATTCTATTCTATTCTATTTCTACAACTTACTCCACTTTCTGGTTGATTTATTGTATTCAATTTCCAATAATTTTGTTGTCTTGTCGACAACAAATAACTAATATTTTGATAATTCATAATAATAATAATCAATTAATTTGTAACACTGTATAAATTTAAATTGAGAAAACGATTTATACGATGTGTAAGTCGACTATTACAATCACAACTATTTACATTATTGTATATTATTTTAAATTGAACGTTAAAATTTATGATAAAATGGATTTTTAATTAATTGGTAATAAACATTAGAAGAAACGATAAAAGCGGCACAATATCGTTTAAAGCCTAAGGTCAATCGGAGTTTATCGAAATTGTTGAATTTTTTTCAATTTTAATATTACATTATAATTAATTTTTCTTTATTATAAATTAAACCATTTGTTTTAAGTACTTTTGATGTTTATGGTTATTATATTAAAATTCACAAAATCGTGTTTACAAAGAAACTAATTAAATGCTTTTGAAACCACCGCACATAATAAAATTAAAATTGTCCTTCAACTTTTGATAATCACATAAATTTTTTAAAACAATTATTATTAAATTACTAAACACCGATTATTTTTGTATTTATCAAACAATGATTAATCGAACAATTTTCTTCCTTGTTGGAAAATTGAAAAACTAGTTAGGTATGGTTTCTGATGTGCATAATATGTGGAGGTTTTATTCCTCCCCACTTTAACTATGAGCACTACGCACTACTCAGACTGCTTGGCATCTATTTTGTTCTATTGTTATAATTTGAAAATACTGAAAATTTATTTTTAACAACAAACTAATCTGTTTAGGATTCGGTTTCTTTAAAATATATAGTTTTTTGAGATTAATATTTAAACCAACAACATTAAAATGGTCTAACAATAAATTGACAACAGATACTGAGTATTTGGAAAAGTGTCATGAAAACGGCCTTCAATAAAATAGACTTAAGTGATTGGTTTTATGTAAGAAAACAGCTTCCAGCGTAATATCATTAAATTTTATAACAAATAAAAACAGAGAAAATATCCCCAAAACTTTCTAATCTATCCTAATTTTTTTACTCCAAATTATCATAAGAATGAAATTATCCTTTTCCTATTCAATAAAAAAAAGGATCTTGGAACAATAGTATTGGACAATAATAGAATGCAAGGTGAAAAAATTTACCTTTTTCGATTTCTACCATTGATTAAACCGATAAATATGGACATGTATGTGGAGAGGTAGTAATGTAATTGTTTCCTATGACCAATCTCATTTGAACAATGAAATATTCTAAACGAAAAAAAGCTGTTTACAAATTTGGATTGAATTTTTACTGGCGGAAAAAAAATAGGCCACATGTGCCTTATTGAATTTTGTTTATTATTAAATAGAAGGAAAAAAAATTAATTAGAAAGTCTACATGTTAACCTACACATAGATTATACGCAATATAAAGAGACAGTTAATATATTACAAAACTACATATTCATAGATATGTACATGTATTTCTATATCTATATGTGTTTATATACAATAGAAACAGATTTATTTAAACATTATTGAATGATTTCTCATACACTACAACACTTGTCAATTATTACCGAATGTAGGAAACTAACTATAAAAACTGTTATGAAATATAACAAAAATTTATTATAGTCTAAATACAACAGAAGTGAATTAAAGAAAGATAAATCATTTCTAAAATAAATAAAAAAGAAAAGTGTATCGTAACTTGTTACAGTTCTGATAATATATTAAACTATACACCTCGATATTTTCCGCCTTTAAGGGTAAAAGCAACCGTATCACATAATAGAAGTTGTTTTTTAAGGGGGTGACGGTCGTTCTACTCAAACTCAATAGTTTTGTCTCTTTCTCCCTTTCTCCCTCATGAGACTAACAAATCTTTTAACCATTAAATATTTAAACGGGCATCTTACCAACCAACACAAGCGAAAGATTTTCCTTGATAAACTTCTTTTTTTGCCTCTCACAACAAAATTTAAGATTTTTAGTAACGTTCTTTATCGGTGTTTTCAACATTGAAAGGGCGCATCTATTGTATACAACAAGATCTAGTTTTGTTGAAGAAGTAGTCGTAATAGTAACAGTGGTAGAAGAACGAAAGAAAAAAATTACGCATCCGGTTGATATCGAATTACAGCACGCCCATTACGTTGTTGCTCTTAACAGTTTGAAATACTGTGTGCCCTTTTTTCCCCCATACTCGTCATGTCTTGGGGTTATAGTACATCATTATTAGCCAATATAGGGTTGGTTAAAATGATCATAAACTGTTTTTTTTTTAAATAATTTTGCGCATTATTAGTTTTAGGATTTCTATCATCAAATCTCATGTGTTTAGTTCCCATATTATGACCATATAGTTTGGGGTATGGGGGGGTGAGAAAAAATCAAATCTTGCATGTACGATGAAAATTTAACAAAAATCAATAATCAATGTTTAATTCGAAACAATATTCATTCTACCTAATTTAACTAGACATAAATATAAGCAAATATTACTACTTAAATGGGGTTAATTAATGTTAAATATCTAGTTTGGCGCGATTAGCTTATATTGTACGATAATCTATGTATATTTTATAGGACTAGTTTTTGTTGATTTTAATTATTCCCTCCAATTGTAAATAATATTACGATCTTTATCTATTTAAATTTTATGTCGTTATTCTAATAGTTTTATTGAAATTGATGAAAACAACACCAATTCAAAAGAAAATTATTCCAACATATCAATGTCCAGTTTACCGAAAAAACAAATTGTATGATCGTTGTATTTGAACGGCTAAATGACTAGGACCAACTAGGCTATTTCACCGGAATCCTCCGGGTTCCTATAGATCGCTTCGGGTGATTTGCCATGACTGACAAGCCAATTATCTTAGAAGGATTCCTTTTAGAAAAAAACGTCAGTATATACAATCTATCTAACAACATTCTCTTTAATATACTATAAAACAATACAACCGACTATTTTTGTTATTTATTTAGGGTATATGAGATTAAAATAAAGTGGGTATTTTACTCACCCACTGTTGATCTATAGTTGCACCAGTTTGTGGTGGTTCTTCTTTAGTCGGCCTTAATCCTGGTGTTATTGTCGTTGTTGTTGTTGTTGCTATTTTAGCTTTCGCGGGTGATAATCTACTTCCGGGACGCGCACTAAAAGGAAAATAAGGGCTGTCCGCCGTGAAGGGTTCACCGGTTGCCTGTGTCGGACTCGCGCCAGGACCCGTATATACCGGACCGGTTGGGCTCAACGCGTAAGCCTTTAACATAGAACAAATAATAAAAAAAATAGGAAACTCCCAAGACCACCATCCTCTTTGAACGTAGTCTCTGTTGTTATTTTTATTGACATAAAAAGATCTGTTATATGGAAAAAAGGGAAAATCAAATATTTTACATATAGAATTAAATAAATTGTGGAAGATAGTTGATATCTTATCAGAGTTTTCTGACGTGTTTCTATAATAAGAATCGAAATTATTGAACGATTGTATAACGTATTATTTAATAGTGTATCTAATAATAAATGTTTTCGTAATATAATTTCTTGTTTATATATAAATCAAAATTTTGGCAAAAGTTAATTGTGAGATACGCTTTTTATCGCATTTTTTACAGTTCAATCCAATTTTAAATGATTCTGACAAGCTATTAATTATCAATTTAAACAATAATCTATTTGAATTATAACTTTTGGAAAAGTACAAAATATCTATATACAAATATCTCAATCAAATTGTTATTTATTAGTTTTCAACCTACACGAAATGACGTTCATATTCTTTCAAATATATCTAATTTCCCTTTATAGGAAATTGCGGTTTTCTATTATACATACATAAGATAGAATGCATTCAAATCTACAATAGTTTCCGTCCAAACTATGAAGGTAAATAGATAGATTTAATCAATAATGTTACATTTATCCAACTAACTACAAAATCATTCACTAGTGTCAGCCAAAATAACTTATTGTCAATAGGTGAAATATATTCCACGCTAAGGGTAGTTCTTAGACTATTTCAATTCGTTTTGGCCAAAAAGCTAAGCGATTGTACTCTTCAATATTATCGATTATAAGTATAATTTTGAATTTTAATTAACTATTTCCAACATCCCTCTTGTACAATCGAGAAAATTTGTAATTTTCTATTTTAACGAAATTTATGCGGCTATATTGAAATACCAACAGGAATTGCAATAAATTTCAACGGTAAATAACTTTTAGGGACGAAGAGACAATAGTAGAATGTAACAAAGAGGGGTTCTTTACAGGAGCAATAAAAACCCTCCTACTAAAAAGCGCAACGATAATTTTATAGTATACACTTAAATCATGTTGATTTTCATCCAATAAAATTGACTTAAAATAGTAGATAGAAAATAAAGTAGAATTTTTAATAAATTTGGATTAATTGAATTTAACTTACCATTCCGTTGTCGATGCCTCCATAAGGAGGTTGGAAACCTTGTTTTTCTGAAACAAATCAAATTGTAGATATTATAAGTCTTAATTATTACTTTATCTAATTTAGACATATTGTAATATTAAAGTGGAAATCAATTCGCTCCAACGAACACGTCTCAAACAATATTACGGTCAAGTTACTATCACCCTCTGACACCAATATCTGTTAGTGAGTATTATCTTCAAGTGTCATTACCATTAGGAAGAGAAATAATTTATGGTCTTCCAAGCACAAGATTCAACCATATAATAATAATTAGGTACAGAGAAATTTCGAATCATTTTTAAACCAAATATCTATACAGTATAGGAGATAGAGGTGTACTTCTAAACAAGAATACCATCGAGTACGTTAAAATGGAAAAGAATTCAACATCAAAACTATATGTAGGAAAAAAATCGACTGTATACATGTAGTATAGAGAAATACAAACACACTAAAAACACATTCAACCTAATACCAAGAGTAAAAACTCTTGTAATTGCTTCGACCGAAAGACGGTTGGCTACCAAAAGCAGATGTTTTGTGTGTGTATACTCTACTATAGTGTAGTATACTACATATTATGTATATACAAGAGAGTTAAAGAGAGAACGAATAAATATACGTAAAAAACTTCAAGTTCAGACAAACTACACATATATTTATCTCTTTTCACCTGCTACTATATAATAACTAAATTCTATAAAAGCGTTATTCAAAAGAATAATAATAATCAGAAGAAAAGTTGAAGAAAAAGATGGAGATGATGATGGAAAAAAATACGTTTCACAGAAGGATAATGAACTCTAACTGTACACAGCATAGGGACCAATATGTATATTCAATTTATATTAAATATGAATATGACCCATATGTTCTGATAAATCTAAAACGAAATAGTAACGAATCAAAATTACACCTAATTTGATAAAACAATAAAACTACAATATCTCAACATCAATTACAATTTTTCTAGAATAAAATAGAGAGTTTAATTAATGTATTGTTTATACCAAAAATGTCCAACATTCTTAAACCATGAAACAATTCCGAGTTTATTCCAAATTAAAACAATACGAAACGACTGGATATTTGATCCGAAACAAAAAATTAACAATTAATTCGATTGAATAATAGATTTTCAACTATTAACTGGAAAATATTCTAAACTTTAATTACCTATTATTATGGATAATAAAACATTCAACTTAACACTGTAACATTCTTGTTAGACCCCATAAAATCGACGAGAAATACTAAATTTTTTCTCTGTTTACTATTCTAGATGTAATCAAAATTGGAATAATTGAGGGAAAAAAAGACATAATATAAACAATTTTATGTTTCTAATTTAAAATTCGATAGAAAAAAATTGATACGTCCATACACTTGTGTGTGGCACCTATTTTTATAACAATAACCGGGGGAAGAAAAATATAATAAATTACAGTATGTGGCTCATAAATCCTTTCCACGTTTAAAAAAAATCGCACAATTATAATTTTACACAAATACAAAAAATAACATAAAATTTACATACATATTCAATTACAAATTGTCAATGGGAACGGTTTTTTTCTTGTTTTCAACAATAAAAAAACTGTTTTAAAATTGAAATCTACACTTATAACGTTTTCGTTCCAAGAAAATCAAGCGATTTTTTCACAAAACAACCACAAATATAAACGATTTGAATTTTTAAATATTCTACTAAAAGTAAACACTATAACCACAAGGTAAATTGTACTATAAAGTGCTGGAAATTTAAATTATAATTCAATTAAGATTACACAAAATATAATTATAGATAGAAAAATTTCATCTCTATCGTTTACGGTAATAGATTAACGTCGATTATAGGTAAATTTTTTATATAGAAATTCAACAGGTGTGACTTTCAATGTCTAGAGATAATTAGTGAAATTCGTGATTATTAAAGATATTACGTTAAAAATAATCTAGAATTTCTCTCTTTCCCATTAAATACTCTTTCCAAATCTCTTATATGCGCCCAGATATATCGCAAAAAACCGAAAATAGATCAAAATTTTGTAAATTACATTAATGACCACAATTGTGGTTATTTGATAGGGTAATTTACCAAAAAAATAAAATACGTAGGAACTGCCAAAAAGACTGTTCAATAGTACTTTCATGGAATTTAATACTTCAGTGAAAACACTAAAAATCCAGTTTGACTACCTTCTTATTGGAGAAAAATCTCCACCGATTCCACCAAAGACTTTTCTCTAAGATAGCCGAAAACTTATATTTTAACTCTCAACTTTTACTAGAAACAGTCTCATCTTGAGAAAAGTTATTCTATTTCAAGATTATAGTAGTTGTAATAAATCTATTTTCATTTTGCTATTGTTTCTTTTCAGTTTACAAAAGCAATTTAAAATCGATTATTACCAATTATATTAAATGATAATTAACATATATTTGTGTCAAAATTCGATCATTCAAATCGACATTTTTAACTGTATTCATTCAATAAATCCAGTGTAGAAGAGAAAATAACAATTAGAGGATTATATTTTTTAATCGAAACTAACGTTAAAACCACCAATTAGCAATAATTAGCTTTTTTTGAGTTGAAACAGGATGAATAATTTATAAAAAACTATCGAACAAATGAAAACAGATTGCAACAGTTGATTGAAGAAAACATCCACTAATTACACGTTTAGATAAAAATCAACATTTTATTACAATAACGGAATAAACTTCTGGTCACTGTACAAATACATAGAGAAAAAGTAGAAAATAAACAATAATAGAATTTAAATTGTTTGTAAATTAATAGAAAACAACAAATTTATCGAATTGAAACAAATTAATTTTTAATTAAATCAAATTGTTTTAAAATAGAAATAACACAACCGAATTTTATGATTTCATTTGGTTGAGATCCATTTAAAAATAACGAAGAAATTGAGGTGTCCCGGTTAATAAGCATTTAAAAGGCTCCATCAATATTCCAACAGATACACACGCACATATAGACAGATACAAAACAAGATTGACACAAAAACACCACTATTGTTGAGATGAATCTGTGGAATTTTCGAATTATTTCGGAAAAATAACGAAATTTTCAAATTTCCCCCAATTCGATCAATTGTAAGAATCTAGTAGTTTCATTCAAGAAAAAAACGAACAATTGACAATCAAACAAATGAAAACTTTGAATTGTTGGAGGAAAATCAAGTGATTCTAAACGAGAATAAAGCGAATTATTTCGATTAAATTGTAATTTTAATAAATTCGGGGTTGTTTTAGTTTGGATTTCTATCGAAATTCGATTATAAACGAATCGGTTCTGTTTTAAAATAATATTTTAGGTTGTACACGCTTGTTATATACCCCCCATCTCATCGTCATGTTTTGAGTTACTATATTCACACTTTTATAAAATCGTAAAATTCGAATTTAAATCACTCGAACTATATAATTATACAATATTTATTTATAGATAATTAAATTACTGATAAGAAAAACCAACTTACCCGGTGCTTTATTTGCTATTTTATTAAAACAAGTTGTAAATACTTCATACAAATGATGCATAGGTTCATCATCGCTGGCAGCCATTTTGACTCAGACTGACATCAACGACACCATTGGTGCATTTCGTTGAACTGTTTCCAGTTACTATGTTGGCGACATTGGAAATTTGCGCCAAATTCGAATTAATAAACAACAAATTACAACCGAATATTCATTTATTATACAATATACGAACAATATGAACAAACTTTAATTTACAATTTAGTGAATTTATAAACGAATAGATGTTCACCTGGTATCTTCCGTTCTAATATACAATCACTGTGGAATTTTAATTGCCTCATTAACGGTATAATGTCATCGATATTGTTTTGACGCAATAGAACCATATAACAAACGCCACGATCACTCAATAATCGATACAGAGAATTTAGGAGTTTATCGATAATTTCGCGACCATCCCGCCCGCCAGCCCAGGCGCGACTCAAACTATTCCCGACAATTTCCCGGCTATCTGTCACAACATACGGCGGATTAAACAGAATAATATCGAATCGATTGTAGTGAAAACAACTCAATAAATCCATATTTAAGCAATCGATGTTGGTTTTGTTTAAATTTGCGGTTTGTTTAGTGGCTAAACACGCCTCCATATTGATATCGGTAGCGAAATAGGTGCAATTATTTTGAAGAATTGCGGCTAATGCGGCGATAACAACGCCGCTGCCGCTGCCGATTTCGACTGCGAATTTCGGCGATTGTTGTTTGATGAAATCGATCTCTTTCTCGATTGCATCCAGGAATAAAAATGTGTCTTCACTCGGTTCGTAGACGTTGGGGAAATCGTTTAAGTTATAATTTGGGGTTTTTAACGACATTATTGTGTTGTTGGCGGGCTTGTGTCTTCTATGGCGTTATTCAACAATAATTTCCTCCTAACAGCCTCTTTCTCTATAGACATGTGGATTTTATTCAAACGATCTTGAGCGTTTTGCAAAATATTACACAATACAGTAACCCGTTGTTTCGCATTTATCAATTTCTTCACATAAACATCCAAATTAATCGTAGTTTGTTGCGTCTCCGAGATTCTCTTCAATTCTTCCTGTAACGATTCTATACACTGTTTCAATTCCAACTGTGATATTCTACAATTAACGAACTTAATACAGAATACGATTACAATTTAATTTACCTTGTAGCTCGGACGCGTTCGTCTAATTGATCAACGGTCGGTTTAATAAGGCCCATTAAACCTTCAGCCAGTGTATCGCGTGTTGGATTATCGCAGAAATTCTCGGTATTTTCATCATTGGAAGTGGCTGTACTTTCCGAATCTATATCCATGAAGAGATTTTGTGGAAATTTTGGAAAACTGAAACGAACATGACAGGTGACATAACCTCAAACATTTGACAACCGGAACTAAATGTAGCCCCAATATTATGACAATTTAAAAATAATTAATCGAAATTGTATCAATTAAAATTCCATTAATTGATAAATTGCAGTAGAATTCTAATAAAATTCAACAAAATTGCGAATTTTTGAGTTTATGTAAAAATTTTATTAGAGTACGGAACTACAAATAGTTTTGAAATGTCAAATATGAGGTTAGAAATAGTTGTATGTACATGATGTCCCATAAATCGCTACAGAAGAAAATTTTGTTAAATTCTTAAATAAAAATAATTGTTGATGTTGGAGAAACAACCGCGCCTATTATTGTGTTAAAATGGGGATAATTCTAGCATAAATTCGCGTTGAAATATTTATTTGTGGCGTAAAATTTACCGGAGAGCTGCAATTAGCCGTGTGTAGTGATAAAAATCAAAACAAAACTTTAAAAAAAGATAAAAATAATCTGCTTGTCATTCTGATTAGACGAAAGTCCGGTATTTATGTAGCACAATTTGGGAAATCTATTGAGAAAACATGGAGAAAATCGTAATATTCGGTTCGACTGGTATGACCGGCATATGTGCCGTTCAAGCAGCTGTTAAGAAAGGTAAATTTCCCGGTAAAACCGTTAATTTCGCTGAATATTTGCGTAATTCTCCAGGATATAACGTACGTGCTTTCGTACGTGATCCGGCTAAATTACCGGACGATCTACGCAACAGCGTTGAAGTGGTCAAAGGGGACGTTTTGGAGTACAACGACGTTTTGAATGCTTGCAAGAACGTTACAGCCGTTGTTGTCGTATTGGGCACACGTAACTCACTACAACCAACGACTGTATTGAGCGATGGCACCCGGAACATCATCAAAGCAATGAAAGAATTGGGCGTTGAGATTATCTCGATTTGTCTATCGGCATTTCTGTTCTACGAACCGGATAAAGTACCGGCGATATTCCGTGATTTAAACGCCGACCATCAACGACAATTGGATTTGATTAAAGCGTCCGGTTTGAAATATATCGCAATATTACCACCGCACATTTCTGGTAATTATCCACGAATATTTCTCGATATATAATAATTGTATCAATTTTAGATAAAGCGAGTGGTGATTATCAGGTGAAAATTGATGGATCGCCTGGCCGTGAAATACCCAAATACGATCTAGGCCGATTCTTGGTTGAATCGCTAACACAACCGGAATATTACGGAAGAATTTGTGGCATTTGTTCGAAACAATAATTTTTAGCCAATGTTTTAACAGGGACCATATCGTATTCTGTAACTTTTTGATTAGTCGTTACCATGACAACAGTCTCTTAAATAAGCTTGTCTGTTTTCCTTTATACGCACGAAATTCTACAGTGATGATATTTAGCGTTGTTATAGTAACGAATTGGCAAAGAGGTAGAGAATACGGCTGAATGATTGATAAAACACGCAACAAATACATGACTAGATTTTATTAATTATAGTTTATAAAATTTGAACTTCTTTATGGCAGGATTTTCTATAAATTTTTCATCATAAACGTTTTCGTATTTGTTGGCAGTAGATCTGTTGGTAACGGCGGCGGTTTCGGTATTGTTTTATTGGTACAAACATCTAAATTTCTATTAATTTCTCTACATTGATTAGTTATCGATTGACGATAAGTCCCATAGATTGATATCGGTAGACATTGGGTATAGCCGAGTTTATTATAGAAATTCTCTTGGCCTTTTGTTGATAAATAAATTGATTTTAAATATAGGAAATTTCTACAATACTCCTCTGTTTGTTTCATTAAAATCGTACCATATCCTTGGCCACGTAATTGCCGTTCAATTACAACAGATTCAACAAAACAAGCATCACCGATACTCGGTATTGGTGACAATTTTACATGGCCAATAACTCGATTATCGCGCAATAAAATTAAATTCGTCGGTAATTTATCGGACGATGATTCTAAGCTTCGCAGACGGGCGGTTTCGCTGCGTTTCCATTCGTCGTTTATTAAACGACAACAATCTTGAACAAAGTGTTTGTGTTTGTGTAGTGGAACGACACATAATTCCATCGGAAGCGTACAACTATAAAAAATTAATAAAATTAACAATAAATCAAAACCATTTTTAAAAACAACGATATTTAAACAAACGGATTCAGTTCAGTATGCGGTTCAAATGTAACCACACATACCTGGTATGTTTAGAAATTCGCTTATAGTTATTCAATGTTGCCAAGCCTCCCTGAAAATTCTCTAAACGATTATAACATTATTTCAATATTTACATTCATTACGGGAGTAACTAGAATAAAATTATAATACGCATTTTTTTTTAATTTTATATTTGTAGTTAATGTTTTAAAAATCGCTACAATACTGGAATTTTAATAAAAATAATTCTAGTGTCAAGATTTAATTTGCAACATGGCAACCGTGTTTAATCTTGGTTACAAAACGTCACTTAAAAGAGAGGTTATGTTGAATCTAACCTAAAAATCTGTAATTGTCAATTTTAAAATCCCCAATTTTCATTAATTTATTAATTCTTAACCGATAATTCTAATGAAATCCCCGTACAGTTTGTGATTTTGTTAGATAACCTCAAACTAGTATTTTCGACCAAATTCGTTTGGATAAATTATGGCAATGATGCCAGGCCGTTTGGGTTTAAATTCGGGTATGAACGAGAACCCTTTGGGAATATCGTGGCACGATTCGACTTGGATTCCGATTCTGAACACCAACAACGTTATGGACTATTTCTCGGAACGATCGAACCCATTTTTCGATCGGACATGCAATAATGAGATTGTTAAAATGCAACGTCTAGCCCCCGATCAACTACAGTATTATCCTCCAATACAATAAATTTAATTAAATTATCGATTATTGTTTTTAGAAATATGACTGGATTAGAATACGTATTGTTGCACGTCCAAGAACCGATACTTTACGTGATCCGAAAACAGCACCGTCACAGCCCCCAACAGGTGACACCGTTGGCCGATTATTACATAATCGCCGGCATTGTGTACCAAGCGCCGGATCTAGCAAGCGTATTGAATTCACGCCTGTTGTCAACCGTACATCATCTGCAATCATCGTTCGAGGAGGCCGCCAGTTTCGCCCGTTATCACCCCAGTAAAGGCTACTCGTGGGACTTCAAATCGCAACGGTCCATCGATAAAACCAAAGCGAAAGATGAGAAACCGAGAGAGGAGCCGAGTTCGTTGTTTCAACGCCAACGTGTCGATATGTTGTTAGGTGAATTGATTAAGAAATTCCCGTTGCCGGCGCCGCCGCCACCGCCGCCCCAAACCGTACAAAAAACGACAGTGAAGACTGAAACCGAGAACGGTACCAATGAGACTAGCAAAGACAAGAATGAGGTGAAACCGGAGAAAATTAAGCCGCCGCCGGAAAAGAAATCGAGACTAAATTGAATTTAATTGTAATTATTGTAATTAGCGTTTAAATAAATTTGCAGCGGTATTGACGCAGGCGTTTCAGTCGACGTTCAAAGATCATGCGCCAGTTGACAGTTTTCGCGTAGTTTCAGTACAACAAAGATTCTAGAAGGGTAGATATGGTGTTATCGTTCAATGCAATATTCTCTTGAATTTGGACAAATACGAGAAATTCGATTGTTGAATTTTGTCGAATTTGTGGCAAATTGGTGAGTGAATTTTGGACGAATTCTACGATTATGACGGCTGTATCGCAATAGATTTGATTGAAAATGCGAAATTACGGATTTTTTAAATTATAACAATGTTGATAACAGAACATAATTATATTACTGGTGAGTTATTTTTAGATTTAGATTTATTAAAATTCGATCCCCTAACGTCTTGTTGTTTGTTGAATGTTTGTATTAATCCCATGACCTACATTTGTTGGAATTTCTCTATTGACATCCTGTGTTAGATAAAAGAATGTGCCGCATTGGACAAATTCACCCATTTATTTACAAAGAAAATCGATAAATATACGAGAATACGGCGATTAAAATACGATAATTGCGATAAATTCAACCGGATTTGACGATAAAATTCCCGGCGCATCCACCATTTCTATAATTGTATTCAAGTAGATTATTTCATTCAAAAATACGTTTGAATGAAATTGAATTTGTACCACAATAATCCACCTGTACGCAAAAATACAGCGACAAAGGGGTTGTTTTGGTTTTTCGTACAAAAAACGTCTAGAAAATGCGTTGCAGATGTTCATTGAACTATTTTGTTTTGGTGGGTAAATCGTGGAAAATATATAGCTATGGTCGTGTATAGAAACAGGATCGATACGAATCACGTGGCTAAGGTTAAAGGAAAGACTCACTTTTCTGTTGGTGACCGTCTGAGGGGTAGTTGGTATAAATGATAACAACAATTAATAATTAACAATATTACAATTCGACAATTTTAATCGGTGATAAAACGAATACCAACAATAATAGTAGAAGAAATACTGGAACAGATGTAGTCGTAGTAATACAACAAGTGGTCGCGCCCACGTACTTGATCATCTGTAGTTCTTGAATATAAACATACACAGACACACAAAAAATAGTAAACGAGATAATCAAGTGATTTAAAACGAGTAAAGATGAATGAATCAATCACGATATGAATGAATTTGTCTTGTTGGCATTGTATAATCAATTATCTAGAGAATCAATTCGTTTAAAGCTCAAATATCACCGGTTCGTTTCGAATTGCCAACGTTAATAAATCTGTAAACTGATCCGAATTCGTTGGTTTAATTGCGTCTTTTCAACTAATAGACGATCTTGTCTATGAATATCAATACTAAATTCTAGTTTGTTTTGTTTTGGACTCGATTTGTTTACAGGTCCGAATGGCGGTACCGTATTGGGGGCCGTTGCCGGTCTCGGCGCCTTCCTCCTCGTATTCCTGCTGTACGTGCGAAACAAGCGTTGGTGGCGTTCTTCTGTAGTCGGCGGTATGAGTAGTTGTTGTGACGATGCCTGTCCGCCGATTTCGTCCAGACCGGTACCACCGCCACCGGTGCCGGTACCGCCGCCGCCACCGTTCAAACATAAATTAGGTGAGTAATTGGATTTTTTTCTCCGAATATAGGTGTGTTGGTCATTTGTCACGCAATTCTATCGAATTAATGAAATTAGAAGGTAATTGCGGTATTTGGGGGTTGTTCGATTGGATTTTTTCGAGAGAAATAAATAATTCGAGACGGCGGCCTTGCGACATCCGGTCAATAAGCCATTAATAAATCAACAAATTGACGTCAATTGTTTGAAATAGAATTACCCTCCACATTTATACAATCATCCCTGTTGTTAAAAATCGATTTGTGGAATAAAATCAAAAACTAGCGCGTCTTCTCTTGGTTTAGTTTTATAAATACGATCAATACTCGACTAACAACAAAATTCTATCATTTCAAATACACAAGTTCCCGATATAGATATCCACGATCGATTCAATTTATTATTTGCACTTCTCCATTCAGTAAAAGCGTATTCGTTTGATACTAATGGTGGTGGTGGTGAATCGAGTTCTGAATCGGAAATGGGGAATACAAAAATACAACAACTTCATCAACAACAACAACAACAACAACATCGTTTATCGTTGCCACCGAGTGGTACTCAAGTTTCTTATTACGACCACCGGCCACCATCGCCACCGTTACCACCCTCAAGACACGATTTGATGTCGTTGGTTGAGAAAGGCCGGATGGGCATTAGCAGTAATAGTTCATGTTGTAGTTCCACAACCAGTTCAGTTGGGGAGCGCCATGGGGTTGTTCCGTCAACGAAAATCCAAGCACAAATCAATGATGGCACTCACAGGTAATTTCAACAAATTCGATTTATAGTTTTTATCGGATAATTGTAGGATTTCTAGTGATTTACGTGAAACTAAAATCGACAATCAAGGGTACGGTTATCAAAAGAACGAATCAACAATTGTACAAACCGACATTAATAGCAATAGAGATGTAAGTTGTTTTTTGACGAAATAATCGATAATTATTGGTTTAATTTTCAAGTGTATTGTTGTAATGAATCCGGACGGTGAGGACCGTAACGATATGATATGTTGTGTTCGTACTAATTCAATTGAACAACAACAATTAATTAATAAATGCGGCCAAGTGGAAATTGCCCTTTTATACGATGCACCAATGCGGAAAATGACCGTACATGTGTTACAAGCTAGGGATATTCCGAGCAGGGACCGTGGTCAACCCACACACACGCAGGTATAAATTAACAATAAACAATATTATAGTGAAACTGTTCTGGATTTGGTGGAAATTCAAAAATTCGCACTAGATCTTCATCGAAAGTTTTTCGAGTAGATTCTAATGAGCGAATCGGAATTAGAAAGACTTCAAGTGCAATATCGATAGTTTTAACACTAAATACAAACTGTTCAATTTTTGGCGATTTTTCGGAAAACTAGCAAGCCGATTGGAAAATTTTTTGAATATTTGAAAAGCGCTTTCTATTTTCTATGAATTGGGCAAAAATCATTCGTAAATTTGTATGTATTGGCTAAATTATAGGCGGAAATATCGAAAAATGTGCAAAAATATAAAAAAAAACTCCAATTCCAATTCTAGTAGAGTTTTCCAAAACGGCAAACTTTCTCTAATGCTCCTTGAAATGCTCTTTCTTATGCTATTTTACTCGTTGCAATGTTCAGAAAAATAAGCCAATTAGCATTGTTTTCGACACTAAATTCAAATAAGGTGCAATACAAGCCTTTCACTTTTTGGCAATTTTCCGGAAAACTAGCAAGTCTATTGGAAAATTTCTTGGAGATTTGGGAAAAACTTTCCATTTTCTGTATACAGTGCAAAAACTATTAGCAAGTTTATCAAATTGGCTAAATTACCGATAAAAATTTAGAAAAATGTGCAAAAATATAGAAGAAAACCGTGCTCATAGATTTTCGTCTATAAATTCGAATTTAAGTGAAATTTTCCAAAACAAAAAACTTATTTCAATGCTGCTTGAAATGCTCTTTCTAATCCTGCTTCATTCATTGCAATATTTCCGAAAATATGCCACTTACTGGCTATTAAATATTCGACACTAATTGTAAATTGAAAAAAGGGTGTAATACAAACCCTTCAGTTTTTGTCAATGTTCCGGAAAACTAGCAAGCAGATTGGAAAATTTCTTGAAGATTCAAAAAGCGCTTTCAATTTTCTGTACACAGTGCAAAAACCATTAGTAAATTTGTAAAATTGACTGAATTATTGGCAAAAATTTGGAAAAATGTGCAAAAGTGTAGAAGAAAATCATGCTCTTTGATTTTCATCTATTAATCCAAATTCAAGTGAAATTTTCCAAAACGGCAAACTTTCTCTAATGCTCCTTGAAATGCTCTTTCTAATGCTATTCTATGCGTTGCAATATTTAGGAAAATAAGCAAATTATCGATTATTAAATTTTGCCATTGTTTTCGACCGTAAATTCAAATGAGGTGCAGTACAAGCCTTTCACTTTTTGGCAATTTTCCGAAAAACTAGCAAGTCTATTAGAAAATTTCTTGGAGATTTGGAAAAAACTTTCCATTTTCTGTATACAGTGCAAAAACTATTAGAAAATTTATAAAATTGGCTAAATTACCGATAAAAATTTAGAAAAATGTGCCAAAATATAGAAGAAAACCGCGCTCATAGATTTTCGTCTATAAATTCGAATTTAAATGAAATTTTCCGAAACGAAAAACTTGTTTCAATGCTGCTTGAAATGCTCTATCTAATGCTTTCTGATTCATTGCAATATTTATCAACATAAGCAGATTATCGATTATTAAATGTTGGCATTGTTTTTGACCGTAAATTCAAATGAGGTGCAGTACAAGCCTTTCACTTTTTGGAAATTTTCCGGAAAACTAGCAAGTCTATTAGAAAATTTCTTGGAGATTTGGAAAAAACTTTCCATTTTCTGTATACAGTGCAAAAACTATTAGAAAATTTATAAAATTGGCTAAATTACCGATAAAAATTTAGAAAAATGTGCCAAAATATAGAAGAAAACCGCGCTCATAGATTTTCGTCTATAAATTCGAATTTAAATGAAATTTTCCGAAACGAAAAACTTGTTTCAATGCTGCTTGAAATGCTCTATCTAATGCTTTCTGATTCATTGCAATATTTATCAACATAAGCAGATTATCGATTATTAAATGTTGGCATTGTTTTTGACCGTAAATTCAAATGAGGTGCAGTACAAGCCTTTCACTTTTTGGAAATTTTCCGGAAAACTAGCAAGTCTATTAGAAAATTTCTTGGAGATTTGGAAAAAACTTTCCATTTTCTGTATACAGTGCAAAAACTATTAGAAAATTTATAAAATTGGCTAAATTACCGATAAAAATTTAGAAAAATGTGCCAAAATATAGAAGAAAACCGCGCTCATAGATTTTCGTCTATAAATTCGAATTTAAATGAAATTTTCCGAAACGAAAAACTTGTTTCAATGCTGCTTGAAATGCTCTATCTAATGCTTTCTGATTCATTGCAATATTTATGAAAATAAGCAGATTATCGATTATTAAATGTTGGCATTGTTTTCGACACTAAATTCAAATGAGTTGCAATACAAGCCCTTTAGTTTTTGCCAATTTTCTGGAAATCTAGCAAGCCGATTGGAAAATTTCTTGGAGATTTGGAAAGCACGTTCCATTTTCTATCTATTGTGGAAAAATTATTTGTAAATATGTAATATTGGCTGATTATTGGTAAAAATTTAGAAAAATGTGCAAAAATATAAAAGAAAATCGTCCTCATAGATTTTCGCCTGTAAATTCAAATTCAAGTGGAATTTTCCATCAGGACANAATGTGCCAAAATATAGAAGAAAACCGTGCTCATAGATTTTCGTCCATAAATTCGAATTTAAGTGAAATTTTCCAAAACGAAAAACTTGTTTCAATGCTGCTTGAAATGCTATATCTAATGCTTTCTGATTCATTGCAATATTTGTGAAAATAAGCAGATTATCGATTATTAAATGTTGGCATTGTTTTCGACACTAAATTCAAATGAGTTGCAATACAAGCCCTTTAGTTTTTGCCAATTTTCTGGAAATCTACCAAGTCGATTGGAAAATTTCTTGGAGATTTGGAAAGCACTTTCCATTTTCTTTCTACTGTGGAAAAATTATTTGTAAATATTTAATATTAGCTGAATTATTGGTGAAAATTTAGAAAAATGTGCAAAAATATAAAAGAAAATCGTCCTCATAGATTTTCGCCTGTAAATTCAAATTCAAGTGGAATTTTCCATCAGGACAAACTTTCTCGGATGCTTCTTGAAATGCTTTTTCTACTGCTATGTTGTTCGTTGCAATATTTAGGAAGATAAGCAAATAATCGATTATTGAATATTGGCATTGTTTTCGATACTAAATTCAGATGAGTGCAATACAAGTGCTTCAGTTTTTGGCGATTTTTCGGAGAACTAGCAAACCGATAGGAAAATGTCTTAAACATTTGGAAAACGCTTTTCGTTTTCTATGAATTAAGCAAAAATCATTCGTGAATTTGTAATATTGGCGAAATTATCGTCCAAAAACATAGAAAAATGTACAAAAATATAGAAAAAATCGTGGTTTTAGATTTTTATCTATAAATTCGAATTTAAGTAAAATTTTCCAAAACGAAAAACTTGTTCCAATGCTCCTTAAAATGCTCTTTCTAATCCCGTTTCATTCATTGCAATATTTCCGAAAATATGCTACTTACTGACTAAATATTCGACACTAATTTTAAATTGAAAAGGGGTGTAATATAAACCCTTCAGTTTTTGTTAATGTCCCGGAAAACTAGCAAACAGATTGGAAAATTTCTTGGGGATTCAAAAAACGCTTTCTATTTTCTATCTACTGTAAAAAGTCATTCGTAAATGTTTAGTCCTGGTTAAACTATCGGAGAAAATATTGAAAAATGTGCAAAAATGTAGAAAAAATCATCCCCTAGATTTTCGTTTATAAATTCAAATTCAAGTGGAATTTTCCAAAAGAAAACACTTGCTCTAATGCTCCTTGAAATGCTCTTTCTAATGCTGTTTGATTCATTGCTATATTTACAAAAATAAGCAACTTATCGGTTATTAAAAATTGGCATTATTTGGACGCCAAAAAGCTGTAAACAGGCCCTTCAGTTTTTGATGATTTTCTGGAAAACAAGCAAGCCGATTGGGAAATGTCTTGGACATTTGGAAAGCGCTTTCAATTTTCTATAAACTCTGCTAGAGTCATTTAAAAATTGATTCAGTTATTAGGAAATATTACCAAAATGTAACTCTAATTTCAGTTAGAAGTTTCTGAAACGAGGGAATCCCCTAGACCCAACTTGAACTGCTCTTTTTAAATCTGTCGTAATTCTTTCAATATTCTTATTGAAAATTGGTGTTTATTTAAAAAAATAAATAAATTCAAAGTAAAACATTTTTTTTGAACTAGGTGAGGTTGATTCTATTGCCGAGCAAAAAACAGAAACACAAAACTAAAATACGAGCCGGTGAGAATCCCCAATATTTAGAGAGTTTTCTATTTCATCGCGTTAATCCCGGTAAGTCTATCTAAATAATTAAAATTCGCTATTAACGGTGTTTTATTGTCGATTTAAAGAGGATGTGAATTCAATGGGAATCAGACTGCGCTTGTATGGCTGTGAACGAATGAGACGTGAACGCTTAATTGGCGAAGCGGTGGTCGGTTTTACGCACATCAATCTGGAATTAGAGAACAATTTTTGGCTGAATTTAGAACCCAGAGCCGACACAACTGTAAGTTTTCACCAATAACAAATATATTTCCACTAATTTATTCCCCAATGATAGTTGACTGGATGTAACGGCGAATTAACGAGTCTAGCTAGATCTGATAGTACCGGTTCAACGCATTCAATGCAACACGGCGGCGTGCCCGAATTACTTCTAGGACTTTGTTATAACGCCACCACCGGCCGAATCAGCGTGGAAGTCGTCAAAGGATCCCACTTCAGGTAATTTACAATTTCCTGGAATTGCCGCGGATTATTGTCGGATTGTTGTAGGAATTTAGCGCTGAATCGCGCCCCCGACACTTACGTCAAATTGAATTTGGTGAGCAGCACCGGCCAGGAATTAGCGCAAAGCAAAACGACCGTACGTCGGGGACAACCCAATCCGCTCTTTAAAGAAACTTTCGTATTCCAAGTAAAACTCGATTTTACCCCTCGATTTTCGATTAATTTCTAATAATTAACAGGTGGCTTTATTCCAATTAGCCGATGTGACATTGATGGTGGCCGTTTATAATCGTAAAGGTGTGACTAAGAAGAAGGAGATGGTCGGTTGGTTTAGTTTAGGTTTGAATTCGAGTGGTGCTGAAGAATTGGCGCATTGGATGGATATGAAAGAGGCCCAACAACAGCAGATTTGCAGGTGGCATATACTCGTCCAATCATAGCCATCACTGTTATAGTAACATATCAGTAATATTGATAACGGGGCAGAATTTTGGTTTTGAACCGGCAAATTGCCTCGGTGATTCTTCTAGTTGATTTCAATTAATCTTTAATTATCGGACAAATTTGATTGATTTTGGAACTGTACCTAACATATACGCTAACTTGCCTATGCCTTATTATTGAATTAAATTGTGTAGAAATTAGAATGGGACGGATGTTGAAGGGCTCGTGATCGGACAACTTCTACGATTAAACAAACATTCCGTTGGCCATTCGTTTTTTAAAAATTTGTTATTGTGATACTTGAATCGAATTTGACGAAAACAAGATCAAAATTGGCAGTAGTCTTTGACAACAAAACCGCACGGTAGAAGTTGAAAAACGTAAAATCAAAGACAACAAGTTTACAAAAATTGACTAATGCACAAATTAATTATAAGCTTGAATTACAAAAATAAACAGAACTAGGTCCTGTAGGGATGGGATCGTCTTTTATAAATCTAGAGCTTGTGTGGAGTTAAATCTTTCTGGACGGAGGACCTCTCTAAAATCGATCATAATAAGACGATTTGGCCCAATTTGCGTGTCTTATTACTTTGTGGAGCGATTTTTGAGGTGTCGCACTTTTTCGAAATACTCAGAATCCTGCGTATTCTGCTATACGAAATCGTCAATTTTTGTTGGACGATTCTATAACAGAATACAAATTGAATATACTATTTGTAAATTGTCAATTTAATGTGTTCATAATTGAAACTATATATTGAATGATTCGGTGGAGATTAATGTGAACCCAAAATTGGCCGTGATTTATGTGATTGTTGGCGCAAAAATTCAAATCGCCCCTCCTAAATTCAGCTTAATAATTACAAAATCTTATGATATTGTTGAATTGATTACAACTATTTAAAAATTGATGCTTATAAATTAATTAATAAAAATTGCAATTGTTGTACCTAATCGATCGATCAAAACTAGGACCATTTGTAAATAATATGGATCTATTAAAGCTGTGTGATCGGCTTGTACGAATTTTACCGTTATTGATACCCATCCCTACACAAATTCGATGAATTCATGAGAATACACACAAAAAGATTGCCTTCAGGATATTTCTTAACTCAGTTTATAAAAGATTTTTTTACAAAAATAATAAAACTATGTAAATTTTTGTACCTTTCCATTTTTTAAGAGAAAATTAACAGTATTACAATTGCATGATTGATATTTGCACAGCTGATAAAAAACGAACAAAAATACGCACTTACTTTTAATGTGTCTTTTTAATAATTAACAATTATAACAATTGATTGTATTCTACATATTTTGTACAAAATAAACTCAAATTATCCATGTCTATTTGAAATTATCAACGAAAACACCCCAATCTCCTCTATTATTTATTAATTTAAACTAGAGTACAACTGTACAAATTTTAAATACAATCGAACAAATCTAATAAGAGTCGTGTTTCGGTGGATCAGCGTAACGATTCTCTTTCGTACGCTCGCCAGCGAAATACTGCCGTTCACGCTCCCATTTCATCGCGTGATAACGCTGAGTCTCTTTGGTTTTTGTAGCACACTCGTGGAAATCGTTGAGCAAAGCCTCGCAAACTCGGGCACCCTTGTCCAAGCCGTACGCCTCCAAACAGTCCAACGCTTTCATCTCGAAGTCGGCACACCGACTGGCCCATTGGTGGCTGGTAATAGCGCCGGTGAAATCGGTTAAAGGACTACGGAAAAACGGCGATAATGACATTGTTTTGATCGATCGAAAGAGTCCTACTGCAACTGAAAAGTGAGGTTAAGTGTTATGTCATCAATAAACCGCAACAATTTAAATAACTGTATAAATTACACGTTTATTTTCAATAATTATATAGTGGATAATCAAGAAAATTACCTGTAATAATCTAAATATGGTTAAAATTAATAATTAAATTGTTATTACACTGACAATTGTGGGAAATTTCACGAATTCCCCAACAATTGGTGGTACTGCTTGTCAAATAAAAGCGCCAAATTCGAATTAGAATTTAATATCTAATAGTCACAGCCTGTATTAGTCTTCGTTTTTCGCTTATCAATACACTCAACTGGCTTCTTTCGACGGGGATGTTTGTGTAGAATTCTGTAAATAACGTTGACACAGCGTTTTAATATTCGGTAAATTCAATAATTCAGCTTCGTGTTGAATCCGCCGGACATCCGCTGTACGTTTGTATTTAACAGCCAAAAAATACGCCGTTTTCAACTGTTTAGCTTCAATATAAGCCGAAATCTAGAAAATAACAATCAATAATAATCGAATTGTGTAGATAATTTGAACCTTAATAGCGCGATCGTTGATCAATTTGATTAAATCCTCAACGCGAGTTCCAGTGATATTGATTTTAATTAAAGTACTAATAGCTAACATCAAGACTTCATCTAGCATATCATCAATAGCGGAATCGTTGTGATTTGTCGATTTTATACAATTCACTAATAGTGTGATTCCGGTAAAATTGCCTTCTTTCGCTAATTGTTTACTGGCGAAACAATAGACTTTAATTGGGCGCAATTTGAATTCGTCGATCAATTCTTTAGCTTTATTGAAACCTTTCTCGATTTGGGCATCACAAATAATCGCTAATACCGCTAATAGTAATTTCTCATGATTTGAACCGAATAAATTCGGTAAATTTTCTTGTTTAAAATCTACAAAACCAAATCAAACAACGAATTTTATAATTAAATCAATTACCGTTCGATTTAACTAAATCGTCAAGGATTGCCACAACTTTAACGCCTTTATTCTCCAAATTCGCTAAGAAATTGACGATTTCTATCTGTTTCTTTATAGTTCTTATATGTTTACTAATATCCCTCTGGTCGAGTTTCATCACCATCGATGATATTGGTAGAATTTTCGCTTCATAATTGCCTAAAGTTGATGTTGAATCGAAACTAGTCCGACTAATTGACGATACTTCAACCCAATCTTCTTGTTCGAAAATCTGTTTTAAATGTTCTTCAGCTTTCACTAAATAACCAACATTCGATTGTAATTCGAGGAAAGTTTTAGCATCATTCCGATAGAAACGTATACAAGTCATAGCAGCTCGGATATAATCACTCATGAATAATTGTAATTGATACAGAGAATTGAATAATTTTTGTTGTTCCAAATGGCGACAGATTTGCTTTAAATACTCCTAAATAAAATAAATAAATAACTGATATCGATAATTTAATCAACTTACAGTCCATTTTTCTAACGATGAATCAATCAAACTCATCTCCCGTTGTAGATCGGTTATAATATCGTATTTAAGGCATTTCATGTAGATTTCGATGAAAATATCACAAGGTACAAGTTTGTCGAGGATATAATTCAACGCTTTAGCCATCTCGTCGTGTCTTATATAGAATTCTAATAGATTTAAGTGGGTACCGTAGTTTTTTAAATAAAAAATACACTCCGCATAGACGATTGGATCTAGAATTGATCTTGTCGGATTCTCGATAAGGTGATATTTACCTTTCGCTATATCGTTCAAACGTTTGATTCGATTCAGGATATTCACCGGCGGATTCGGGTGTACCCGTTTACTATCTTCGATGATATTCTCGGGGTATTCCTCGTTTATCGTCTCTAGAATCTTTATAATTTCTTGTAGTAATAACGGATATTTATTTTGTCTATTATCGGGAATTGATAGCGAACTAATCGAAGAATGTATCGATTCATAGCTTTTAGATGAGGTAATATCAGTTTTTGTTGCTAGCGCGTTGGTGAAACAACGTTGGAATTTCTCACGGGCTAAATTAAAACAACCAGCTTTCAAACAACTCTTACCCCAAGCTGCGAAAATACATAAACTATCTAAACCGGCTTTTGTTGTTATTTCCAACGCTAAATCCCATTCTTCTGATTGTATTAGACGATCGCGTAAACGCCGTAAAATCGATGCATCAATAAATAAAGCTGTTGTTGTTGTTGTTGTTATTGTTGTCGAACTGATTATTGGTATCAAATTTAAACAACCACGATCGGCTAATAATCCGAGTAATTCCGCTTGTGATAATAGCCGATCGGCTGTTGAAATCGTGCCATAATCAGACGATAACACCTTTGCGGCTATCGCTAAAGATCTAAAATTAATCGAGAATTAAACCGAATCAATTCCACTCCAATTAAAATTACCTCAACATTTTAATTACAAGTAAATAATCGATTTCTTGCGTCGATTCTTGACTCGGATGCAATAATTTCAACATAAATTCGCATTGTTCCAACAGAAATTTGCTAGATTCCGGATTTTTCGAATGATATTTCAATATCGATAAACATAAAGAAACACTAGGTGCATGTTCATAAGAGAATTCATCTCGTATAATTTTATCGTGTTCTGGATCGTTGTTCAATAACCAAAATTCTTGCGTTATTATTTTTCTGGATGTTAGATCGGTTTGTTCATAACAATCATTACAAACTCTAACTGGAATATCGCCGTACGATTCCACCTGGAATACAAAAATTCGAATTCTCCAAATTATTACCAATATTGAAACCTACCAACATACGTTTAGTTGAACAATTGTAACAAACAACTCTACCACAACGCCGACAATGGTGGCGTCGATTGAACATAGAAAATCGGATTTGTTGGCAACACATACACTCTAAAACTTCATCGTTACCGATCCAATCGTCTTTATTTGGTGTAGAATCCGGTATTTGGAATTGTTTACGATCGGTTTTGATCGGCGAAATCGAATCCATTGATTGCAACAATTTCAATTCGTTCTCTTTTATTAATTTATTCCGTTTTAAAGTTGTTGTAACCCGAAAATCTAAACTCTTCTCGGCATAATAACGCAACAGATTATCGATTTCATCCACTGTTAGTATAGAACGATCGATTTTCTCCAAATCTAACGATTGTAAAACTATCGCGAATTTATCTAATTTAGCGTTCATTAATAGAACTTCTAAAATCGATAATGGTCGATTTATTAAACAAACTAATTGTTGTTGTTCTTCTTCCGGGAAAACTTTCAATATTTCTAAACTAATCCGTATACTTTTCAACGACATATTGTTCGTTTCGTTGTTAATCAAATAATCGGTAATAAATTGTAAATATTCGAGTTTATGGAGAATTTTCAATAGATCTTTGCATAAATTTATCGCATATTCGTACGGTAGATGGTTCAATAATTCCTTAATTTTAATTAATGACACTTCCGATTCGATCATTTTCGTCAAATAATTCAATTCGATATTGTAGAGGACCTCTTCCGGTGGCTTGTACAATTCGATAAATTTCAACAGGCTATCGATCTATAAGAAATTAACTTATTGTTAGAAACTTTTACAATTCAGCCGTATTCTGTAACTTCTAGATTCGTTACTATGACAACGTTGTAGTTCAACAATTCCACTAGAGTTGGGCGGATCTATAAAGTTACAGAATACGATTAATTCTTACATCTTTAGATAATAAAATAGTTTTCATTGCTTTATCCTGTTGGGTTTTACAAAAATCGTGAGATCGGTACCAAGATTTTAGATCGAATATTAATCGTAACTGGAAATCAAAATTCAATCTCTAATAATAAAAAAGAATATTAGACTTACCCTTTCGCCTAATTTGATTTTTTCCAACCACCTCTTCAACTTGTCCAATTTGCCATCGTAAATACAATCGAATTGAGTCAATTCGGATTTGATAACATTACAACAAATCGAACCGGGCCATCGTTTAAAATTAGCCAAAATCGTATCGATACGCAATTCGCGTATTGGGATAAGATAAACGAATTGATAAAAATTATTATCGAATTCATCTTGTATTAAATTAATCAAAATATTGTTGCGTAATTTCGTGAATTCCGAACTTGTTCGCAATTGGCGTTCCGGTATCGATTCGAGAAATTCAAATAAAGCCCTCCAATTGGTAATACGGGAATCTTCAAGTATCTCCTCGCCAGTTTCAAATCCATCAGTTGTCTGATCAACTGTATAATTTGCCGAACTAATCGAGGCTAATTCGTTTTTGATAATTTGTTCGTTAAAATAGAGTTTCGTTTGGAATTTACTTATACAATTTTGTAAAGCTGTAGTGGTCTCGTTATTATCGAATATTACTTTCAATTTTTGTATCTTCGGTAGGTTTAAATAATTGAAGAAAACGCCTAGACGTTTCTCCCCAATTTCCTTCAATTGACCAGTTTCAATATTATAAATTTGATCCAATAAAAACGACAATAACCAATTTCTTTTCTCGATATAAGTCACAATATATTTGCTCGGTGTATACAGGGTGTTGTCGTGATATAATTCTTCAATTGTAACATCATCTTGAACGTGCAGATTAATTGTGGGGAAACAATTACCGATAACATGGTACATAAAATCTAAATTCAAATTTTGTAGAAATCTCTCCAATTCAGGGGGGTCTAAACAGCGTTCAAACAATAATCGACCGACTAATTCCGAACGATTAAACTTCAATAATTCGAAATAACTAACATTAAAACCGCGCGATATAAGATCGGAATTGTCTTTTTCCAAATATAAAACTCTACTAAAAGCGTGCAAATAATTGTAGATTTTGGTTAAATACTGCATGGATTCTTGATTGAAATCTTTCAAATATTGATTACATTGTTCGTTGATTTTGAAGAAAATACTGTGGCAAGGGTGCGATTTATTTAAAACACCCCCAACATCATCTTCTTCAGCAACCAAGAATTGATTGTACAATTCGGCTAGATTCGAATGGAATTCGCGTTTGCATCGATATAGATTTGAATCTAATGGAAATTGGGGTGAAATTAGAAATATTGAGAGATTGTCGAAATTATCACCAATTGTATTATTTAATTTAGAAATCCGATTATAGAATATCCGTCTTGAATCATCGATTTTATTCTCTAATAAATCGAATATATGGCTACAAACATCACGATTGGTTATTGTTGTTATCGTAAAATCGAATAGATCATCCAATTCAATCGTGTTTAAACAATTATCAATCGATTTACAATCGGTATTTATAAGAGTTTTACGAAGATTCTCCATTTTTTTAATATCATTAATCTCTTTAACTGTATCACTATCGTTCATACTGAAAATCTAAAACAAACAAAACATGACAAATTTGTCAATAATTGTAATTTTGTTGGAATTTTCGATAAAGATCGCTTGTATTTGGCCGCCGAGTTATCGTATTAAATTAGAAGACAATGAGAATTTCATTATTTCCGATATATTTCCAAATTACGATGATGCCGAAATGATCCCGATTAGCGAATCGAACAACGATCGATTCTTCAATATCCATCAATTTGCCGATAGATACAACAAAAAACCGAACAAAAACAAACAATTTAATAAAATAATAAACGAAACGAATTTCGATTTAGACGATCCGGAAGCTTGGCAAGCCGGTTATGTTGATGGTAATGGAAATTTCCTCGATGAAGACGGGAAAATTGAAATGAAACGCGATGAACAAATCCTAAAGGTGGAAAATATAACCGAAAAACAACAAAAACAAGATTACGATTATAATAATTTAAATAAACAATATTATGATGAAATTAAGAAGGAATTTAAAGAGAATTCGAGCGAATTTAAAGACGAAGAAACTCCAGGGAATGTAATCGAGGAGATTTTCACACCGAAAAATTGCACAGTTGAAGAACTCAAAGGAATAGGTGATTTTTTATAAAAATTACAATCAATAAATAAAAACAATAAAATTAAAGGTATCAATGCTTTACGTTGTCTAACCCACGATCTAACCGAAAAACAGAAACAAGAACGTTTCAAATTAATTAAACGATTATTTATAATTCTATCAATTTGGTTTAGTTTCTATCTAATAATAGCCATCCCCTGTTGGTGTATTCGAGGTAATTGAAATTTGAAAATAATAAAAATTACAGAAACATCCTTAGGTTGGTGTTGTTGTTGTTGTGGTTGGTGTTTCAAATGTTGCCGTCCCCATCAATTACTCGACGAAGCCCGTTATTTCTTTATGAACAATCCAATTGGTGTTTATCAATTGGATGAAAACGATCAAATTGAATATCCACCGACAATTTACGAGGAATCAATACAGAAACGTTTAGAAAAAGCAATAATGAAGATTGTATAGTTTCGAACTTACCTCGATCACTTGTTGGGCCCGATTGAAATCATCTCGTTTTAAACATAAATGTATTAATGATTGTGATTGTGATAGCATATAATTCACTAAACGATCACCATTATGGACATTTGTGATTAAATCTAAACGCCAGAAAGCATCCTTAATTAATAGATCGAGTTTAATTAAACGTTGATATTCGTGTGTTGTTTTATTATAAGATTGTTTCAATACGATTTCATCGATTGTATTTTTTAATAAATACAAAATTATCCGCACGGATTTTTCATCGTTACACACGAAATTTTCAGCATCACGAAAGAACAATAATGAGAATATATCCTCCAATAATTCGATCTGTAAACTCTTATCTCTAATGCTTAATAGCTTATTTTTAAGATCGTCCATCAGTTTATTGATATGGCCTTTCTGGTGTGCTCTTAAATCTTTATTTTTAACAATAAACAGATTGATGATGGTCGATAGAATTATAAAACTGAGAAACAACGTGTATTGTTTTGTGCATTCGCCATATCTTGTTTGAAATTCCGTTATTTTATCTAAAATTATATCATGCCAGGTTTGATTATTTAAATTCGTATAATTTGATATTATCGATAAGAAAGTGTGTTGACTAGAATATTGGAATAGTTCGTACTCATCGACAGTGTCATCAATAATTTTATAAAACTCGACAATATCGACAATTCGTAGAATTTGATTGGTGTAAATTCGCCAAAATTTATCTAAATTAGCAGTCTCTATACTCGAAATAATCGAATAAATCTCGGTTATGTCGATATATTTGAGTGTATTGGTCATTTCAATTAATTTGATTAAGTGGAATTGATTGCGGATTGACTCATTTCCTTTGAAATCGTTTTTATGGTTGTTGTAATCTTTTAGAATTTCATAAAACCAATGTTGTCGATTATAAAAACAATAATTGGACATTGATATCGGATCGTTTAAGTTCAATTTTAAACGCAGTAGATCATTGTGTACGATCCGATTCAAAATTTCATAGTTCTCTGTACTTATCAAAGCTAAATAAACATGATTACGCTTCAAAGTATCATTGTCGAATAGTGATTGTAGTTTCGGTAGAATTATTTGATTAAAACAATACTCTTCGCTTGGATTAAACCGGTAATTGCTCAATATCTTTAAAAATTCCGAAGAATCTTGGATTTTATTGTCGATCAGTTTATCTAAACTGGTTTCTAACGTTTCCATAATTTCTACAAAAAACTTTACGGGTATCTCTAGCAAATCTCTAATAAATTGCGCAAATTTACCTGAATTGTCGATTGAAGGAATTCCAAAAATTTAAAATTTTTAAACATTACATTTTTTAAAAACAACAAATGACAAAAACACACTAAACATAACCGTATTTAAAAAAAACAAAACACAATTGTCAAAACCAGAACCACCAACCTACAAGAAATGAACAAATTCGACGAATTTGTTCGGAATATATGGAATTTACAACAAAAGAAATTTATCGGGCTAAATTATTTAAATATTTTGTTTGCCGATAAGCGATATATCAATGCACGATAAATATATTTTCTAGAAAAATTTTAATGGGACATTGTTAGTGACTTTAGACACAGATGATAAAATGGCGCGAATTTTAAATGACGCTAATTTTCGGGATAAATTGGTGTTTTATTTTCGTATAATTACACACATTTTCTTATAAATCAGGATAATCGATAAAAAATTAGAAAAAGGAAAATCTCTAAAATACGGTCTACGAATCATGCAATTTTTCGGAAATAAAAGAAAGATATGTTTACATTTCAAAATACAGACATCAAGATCGTCGATTACTACAATTTATGATAGACATTCATTAAAATTTTGTACATTTCTTCAAATTTATCACACTATTTATTTCTCGTTATTGTCTAAAACGCAAGTAGGTATAGCATTAGACCATTTGCCATTCTTTAAGCATTTCAACATTGCTGCCCCTTTCAACGATAAGCCTTCATCGCAAGTGAACGTGATATTCTCGCCGATTTTGTAATAGAATTTGACCGAGGACATGCGGCCGCTGATGGTCGTGCCCGGATAAGAACAAGCCTGTACGCCTAAATTAAAACAAATTGATTATTTGTATTTTTCCAGAAAATTGTCTCACATTTCGGTAATTTGCCGGACCATCTGGAATTATCCTGGCAGGCGATTATCGGCTGTCCTTCCATCATAAAATCCGGATTACAGTTGAACTGGACCACGTCGCCGGCTTTAAACGGTCCACTGCCTTGCATGTAGCCGTTTTCTGGTACACCTGGATTGTCGCACTGAACTTCTAAACAAAACAGCGAAATTTCGGCGATAATTAAACGTAATTTGTTGGATTATTGTATAGAAATGTCGTCAATACAGTTGCTTTTTATTATAATCAAAAACAAACCTTGGCATGTGGGGAATGGTGTTGCCCAATCACCGTTTGGTTGACATACAGTCTCTTGGGGACCTTTAAGTCCATATCCTGGATCACAATTAAATACAGCACGACCCCCAACTTCTCTAGATACAACCAGTACACGAAGATGGGGCGGCAATACACCCCCAACTTCACCACATTCGATACCTACACATGCATTCGATTTTGATAGCAGCAAATAAAAAACCGAACAAATCTACTAAATAGTTTTTGTTAAAGAATTAAAGAAATGAAAACAAAACAGAGTAAGTAGCCAATCATGGTGCGTAATAGGAGGGATATTTCTTGTTTTATTAATTATTACTCACTTTCACAGACGGGGAATGGCGCACTCCAATTACCAGATGGTAGACAGATGATTTCCGGTGCTCCGATCAGAGCGTTCCCATTGATACAAGAAAATTTCACACGTGTATTCATTTTTGTACTTTGCGTACTGATGGTTAAACCGCGCCGTTGCGGCACTATCGGACAATGTACAGCTACAAATCTAACATCAATTAATTGTCTAAATAATCAACAATAATACCTTTAACGATAATCTCAACGGAGTGTGTATATCGAGCCGGAGTTACACAAGTAAACAATCCGGAATCATCTTTGGATGCATGAAATATCGACAATCGATACTCCAATTGCGAATCGCGTCCCGGATCTGTAGTCCACCCTTCCGGATATTTCCTATAATCGTGACTTATTGTCCATTTCGGATTGCCAAAACGGCGTATCCACAAACACTCCATATGCAAGATTGTGCCCGGATAGACGATTAATTTACCATCGTTCGATTGCGCAATCGGCCCCAATTGATGGCGGAATAGTATCGTCGGTGGTTTCTCCATCGAATAATCGTTCTCTTGGTTTAAACCGAAACATGCCGGCTTAATTCCGTCCCATTCGCCGCCGCCCAAACAACGCCGGCGATTCGAACCGGTCATTGCATATTTACCAATATCGATACAACGGCTAACAATCACAGCACCGGCTGGGAATTCAACCACATCCTCGTGGATCTGTTGGTCGTTGTAGAACGAAACAACGTTCGGTTCTTGGTTGCGGAACATACAAGTGCTGTTATTGTTGAGGATGTGCGAATTTGCCATCTCTTCTGCGTCTAGAAATTCGGAAATAGAACGAGTATTGTAGATTGTAGAACTTACCGCAATTTAACGATCGTCCAATCCAACTGCCGTCTTCGCAAACAATTTTCCAGGTGGTTTTCTCGCCCATTATATTCTCGATACAATTGAAAGTAACTTCAGTACCGTCAGGGAAATTATTTTCGTCATCAACTATAGGTTCGCCGTTCTTGTAAACTAACGAGCCTCGAACTCTGCAATATTCACAATTCGTAACGGTTTTATTTGATTAAGAAACTAATTTACTTGGCTGGCGGTCCGCAAGCTTTCGATGGTGATCCGTATTGTAGTACGGTAATATCACCGCCTTTGATAATATCAGCACCGCCGATGTATTGTGGTGAATCGATCTGTTTATTAACAATAGTTTCGTCACTATTATTCGATTTGCACGCCGGTATATTCGGATATAATTCACCCAAAATACATTGAATCGGTTGTATTGTTGATTTATTATAGTCATTATTGCATTGGTAAGTCACACTAGAACCGTTAGCTATAGTGAGTCCGGCCCTATATCCCAACAAATACTGCCCATTGGGGATCGGTGGTAATTGGCATGGAGCTAGAAAATCGCCATTTAACGATAATTGAGCGGATAATTCGGATAATTACCAGGTGTACATTCCGGTAGACTGGTAACAGTCCAATCGCCGTGCCAACACTTCAAATTGCTCGATCCTTGCACTTGATATCCTTCAATACAGCTGAACTCGACCACTTGACCATTGCCGATTTTCACCGTTTCATTCAACGGCTCGTCCGGATCCCACGTTGAATTAGCCGGCAAATCAATTTTAGATAATTTGAATATTCCATTGTCGGTTATCGGTATGTAACACGGAACTATGGGGTTATTAGTGGTTTAAAATTCGAATAATCAACTTACGGATCGAACAAGTCGGTTTCATCGGCCGCCACCGGCCTCGTACACATTTCGCTGTTTTATTCTCCGGCATATTCAAGCCGTATCCTTTACCGCACGCCATTTTAACGACAGTACCAGCACTGAACGAGATATTCGAATCGCGGCCGTATTTGACAATTTCGATATTAACATAAGGCTCGCTGGATAGAGGCTCGCAAGGTCCTCGAGATTTTGCCGGCTTCTTCCCAGTCGCCAATTGTTGTTGTTGTTTCTTCTGTTGTTGTTGTTGTTGGTCTTGTTTCTTCTTCTCGAACGGCAACATCACCTCGTCTTCTTCGTCGTGGTATTTGTTTTTGTTGCCGCGCCGTAGACTCAATTGCGATCCGGAGCCGCGATGAGCCGTGCCGAGGGCCCGACTTGAACTTCCGCCTTTCAAAGCACGCCTTCGCCGTTTCTCGCTAGATTTATCATCGCGTGTCAATTGTAATGGTGATGATAGATTGGAATTGGTGAAAAAATCATGAATGTGTCGTTTTTCGCGTTGCTCGCAAATCAATCGATGATGACGGATGAATGCCCGCTTGTATTCCTCGGCTAGAATGCTACGTCGACGCCGATTGAAGCGCAATCGGGGGTGTTGGCCCAATAAACACCTAAATAAACGTTTTAAATAAACACCAATATTTGAAGTAATTTATTTACTTTGGTAGTTGGGATGGACTCCAACGGCCGCCGATACAGGTGGCACCAGGCGGGCCTTCAGCTAAATAATAACCCTTATCACAATCGTACATTATCTGTTTGTTGTTGACAACTTTACGGACGTACGGACGGTAATCGTACAGACCCATATTGCCGACTAGAAGTATTTTACCATTCTGGACATTACCAGGATATGGACAATAAACTGTAAATAACATTCGTATTGTTTGTTTCGCAATAAAATCACCTCCATTGAATTCTATGCGGGCGAATTCAATAGAGTTGGTCTTATTGCGCGAATACCTTCTTCGCATTTCGGTATTTCACCAGTCCAATTTCCAAATGAACATTCGATTAATGGATTACCTTTCAATTGATAACCGTCTTTACATTTGAAACGTGCCTTCATACTGTGCTCCATTTTCGGAGCTATCACCATTCCGTTTTTCGGCGGTCTCGGCAGATGTTTGCATCTTAAATCGATATTAAATTACTAAGAAAAATCCAATAAATTACAATATTACCTAGCCGGTTCGCATTTCGGTATATGCGTCCAGGTACCATTATTACAAGTAACCGGCGATAAACTAGCTAGAAATTCGTATTGGGCATCGCAATCGACCGATAACGCATCGCCGTGTTGGACGACAGTTGATGTTATAGCTGTATCGTTTTTCGAAATTAGAATAACACGGCCTTGTGATACGTGCGGTACGACGCAAGGTGCTATAACCAATAATTTCATTGAAAGTTTCAAAATGATAAAACTCTATTAATGATAGGGGGTGAAATAACCGAAACATCCCTTAATAAGCGCTGTATTTACCTAAACATTTCGGTAAAGGATACCGCCATTTCCCATCAATTTGGCATACTGTTGATGTATTACCGACAAGCAACATCCCCTCATGGCAACGGAATATAATTGAAGCACCTAATCCAGTACCGGCTTCAATATTTTCCAACCAACCATTCCAGAGGCGTCCCGGATGGCCGCAGTTAATCTCTACTCATGCGCAAATTAAATCGAAAAGATGATAAGATTGATAAGACAAGAATACATAAACATGCTTTATTTTCGAATACTACAATGGTACCTTTACAAATCGGCTGGCTACCGGACCATTTCCGATCAGCGCCACAACGGCGGGTACTTTCGCCTTGTAGCGTGTAGCCGTATTTGCATTCGTAACTGACAACGGAATTGTAACTGCACGATGTGTAAATGGCTTTACCATGGCGGGGGTTCTCCGGGGGTGCACACTGTACGGCTGTAACAACATCAGACACGAAACGAACCAACAAAATAGCCTCGACACGACTCAATTGTTGGCAATATTAACAATAAATAGAGCTGTTAATGGTGAGCGAAATGTTTAAACTTACGAACGCACGTTGGTAATTCTTTAGGCGTCCAAGACCCATCGGCTTGGCAAAAACGCTCATTTTTCCCGACTAATTCGTAGCCTTCGGCGCAATGGTAGGTTATCCGGCAGCCGTAAGTGTAACATTCGCCGGCATGCCAACCGTGCGATATATCCGTGGGTGCTCCACACGATCTGGCTGTAATTTTATTTGAATACTAATGTAGAAATCGCAATGGAATTGACGTACGTTCGCAGGAAATATCGGGTCCGTACCAGGAAGCTTGGCCGTCAATGGCCAGACATTTGGCTCGTGGAAAACCATTTGTAACATAGCCGGTGTGACAGTAATATTGGAGTGTTGAGTCTAAATCGAAAGTGGTCTGTTCCGGTAGCGCATTGTGGCGGGCATGATCGATTGTTGGCGGCGACAGGCAATAGACTCGAATCAAAAACCGTTACAATGATAATCGGGAAATAAACGGCAATTCTTACTGTTTTGTTTGCAAGCCGGCGCTTGGCCGGCCCAATGTCCGTCCGCTTGACAAGTCCGGCTTTGCAAGCCAACAACGTGATAGCCGTGTTGACAGGAATAAGTCGCCCTGGCTCCGAATAATTTACCGGTAGTCGTGACACTCCCGAATGGTATCTGGTCCGGTTCTGGACACTCTCGATCTGGTTAATTCCGCTAATTATCAATCTGGATTATCGAAATTTTTGTGTAATTACCCGGTTTGATGCAGGACATACCGCAAGCTCCATCGCAAAGGCACTTTTTTTTCTTACTCTTGCAATCCTCATCGGAGGAGCATTTCCGCAAACATTTCTGGCCCTATTCAAAGCGATATTGTAGGAATTAATCGGACGGATCGATTGAAATTACCAAAAGTGTAGCTTGTTCCTCGTCGCGCGGACATAAAGTCGATGGTGAATTTCTCGGATTCTTGTAAATACGCCCGTCGTCGTCAATCTCGGATGAATCGTCCTCGTCTAAATCGTCATCGTCCTCATCCTCATCCGGCGTTGGTGTTGTCGATAGTGAAGTAGAGCGTTCCAAGCGCATTAACAATACTGCGAATACACACGATTCATTAATAATTCAGCGAAATTTAATCAAAGATAATCGAGTTCTACTCGGATTCAAATTGTTGACGAGCATAATCGAATAACAACAAAATAAATCGGCGTTCTATTTTAGGGTATAGCCGGGAATTCTGTGGGAATAAAATTGTTAACGTGTAAATGCGAAACGATCATTCCATATAAAACAGAACGGGATGGATGTTGGGGAAGAGTAGGAGGCGGAACGTATTTGGCGGCATCTGTAACACACCGTTTTTCTGATAAAACGTTATTTATTACAGTCAACCGTTCCAGAAAAGTTATTTTTCATTTCGTTAATAGACGACTGAACTACCAAGTTGTGCTGATCAAACAAATCGCACATACACACAACAAAAACACCAAAAACAGTATAGAATGATTGGTGAAATTTGGTGGATGCGCCGGGAAATATCGATAGTTACAAAAATTGCGTTTATTTCGATGCAATTATCGTATCATCTAATTTGGTATTTTGATGTTTTATTGAATAGCGAGTAAAAATTCGGATTGATAAAATTCCACACAGCAAGGTCAAGGTTGGAAAGCAGCCTACATCAATATTGTGTTGTATTTTACACGAGTACAATAAGAAAATACGATTTCAGCCTCAAATGGAACTTTTTATTACAGATAATAATGGAATGCCATAACAGAAACAGATTTTCAAAATTTTATCGGAAACAGAACAGAAACAAGGCGGAAACAGATATATAAACGAGAAAAATTAATCAATACAAAAAACTTGAAATCAACCTGACAACTTTCCACTAAGAAAACAATATACGCCTCCAGTTTCGTCCAATTTCCCGGAAAACTAGCTAAATATTGAAAAATTTCGTGGAGGTCTTTTTCAATTTGCTATATACTGTGAGAAAATCATTGAAAAATCGATAATATTTACTAAATTATTAGGGAAATTTGGAAAAATTAGAAAAAACATGCCCCAAAATTAACTTCTATAATTGAGAATTCAATTGAAATTTTTGAAAACAAAAACGGCCATAAATACTCCTTAAAATGCTCTTTCCAATGCTGCTATACTCATTAGAATATCTCATCAAACAAGAGAGATATGGATTATTAAAAATTGGCATTTTTAAGCCACCGTATCGAAAGACAGATACGATTCAGGACCTCAAATTTCCAGAAAATTGTCAAAACTATCGGAGGATTTCTCACAGATTTGAAAAACTGTTTCAATTTACCACATATTAAAAGAAAATTATTGAAAAATCGCTTAGATTTGCCAAGTTATAGAGGAAAATATGATTTTTTTGAAAACACTTCAAGATTTTTCTCTGTAACTTAGAATTTAATTGGAATTTTTCAAAACAAAAACGCCCATGGATACTGCTTAAAATGTTCTTTCTAATGCTACTATATTCATTATAATATCTTCACAAACAAGGGAGATATCGATTATTAATAACTGACATTTTTAAGACACCCTATCAGAAAAGAAGATGACGCCCTCAAGTTCTTGTAAATTTGCCGGAAAACTAACAAACTAATTGGAGGATTTCTTGCAGATCTAAAAATCGCTTTCAATTTACTATATTCTTTAAGAAAATCATTTATAAATCGATTATATTTGCTAAATTATAAGCGAAATCAGGAAAAATTATAGAAAAAAACATGCTACAAATTAACCACTATAACTCGGAATTCAGTTAGAATTTAAGAGAACAAAATACGTTTTCGGGTGCTGCTTAAAATGCTCTATCTAATGGTGTTTGAATCGTTACAACACATCATCAAACAAGGGAGATATTGAATATTAGATTTGAAAACCTTAGATAGAAAAAATGAACTTTAGACCTTCAAGTGTTCAATACATTCGTATTTACTCATATTATTTTCGGATATATATCCACGTGAAAGGTGCGGAAATTCCGCATCACGCAACCAGAAACAGAGATCTGTAACATCTCTACTTTTATATTTAATGGTAGTTTCAACGATTTTCTAGCAGAGAATGCGAGACTCACAATACAAACGAATTTCCATTCAACTCAATAGAACAAAATAATTCTCAATGCGATTCCTAATTATCGCTAGAATATTTTACCATTTGAACGATAAAGATGAGTCTTAAATCGAGTCATTTCCGGAAAGGTCTACGGCAAGTCTTTGGAGAATTATAAAAAATTCATCATTACCAACTCACAAATTCATCGTACTGCTCATTTCGATATAAATTTAAAGATATGTTTATTCACCGAGGAGATGCATGTAAATTTTATAAATAGACTTGGATGGAACTCATCCAATAATTATTCAAAACCGACTATATTAATTTCCATAACATGTATGGTTATTAGTGTCGTTAAAGGGGGATGAAGCCATTACGACTACTAATTACAATTTCGGCTTTATTGTCGGTTTATTATGTAGCCGAAATAATTTATAATATCGATAATATTGTGAATTTATTCAAAAGATCCGTAATGTTTGTAGAGCGATACAACATCGCTAATATTTAACCACCATCACCCTTTACGAAACTAACGTAATTAGTTTTGAAACTTTTCATTGTCTAGCGGTTGTGTGGAAAATATTGGAAAATTCGCTAGTTGAAGATTATTTATCGCTAGTGTAACGAAACGAGTAAAAGGCCTGGTGTGCTTCCAGAAAGATTTTCCAACCATTTGTTTTTCTCGATTGATGGTAAATGTACGGGAAAGATTTCCGTATCTATTGTAGCATAAACTTTTCTTTTACTTTATTTTTGTTCGCTTTTGTTCGCCAAACAATTCTCCAGCAGTTTTAAGCCAATCGAGATCAAAAGACTTTGTTTCAGTGCACGGTTTTTGCTAAATGCAATAAGAACGATTCAACTTACCTTGATCCAGAACAATAGAGATTAAAATTAGAAAATACCAAATTTTATGCATTTTTGTTGTTCGTCGTTTATAAATCTTGAGAAATTACAATTTGCTTAACAAATTTCCACTTGTTTACATTACATTAAATTTCTATTATTCCACCCACTGTTCGTTTATTATTTTTGATTTACAAAATTAATGAGACAAGCTATAGTCACATTTTAATTAATTAATTTCAACAACCCTCGAAATCTACATAATACGCCCGAGTTTATTCGTTGTGTCGTTTAAACGGCAACTCTTTTTCTCTGATCTATTGAGAGAAATACGAAAGGTGGTGTCTATTTTAAGGTAAACACTACTGTATCGGCCGACAGCTGAACAACATCTGAGCTTACGTTGGGTTTGGTTTGTTCCCGTCGTCGTTATCGTCGTCGTAGTCGTCGGATTGTAGGTCGACGCTGAGATTTCCACCAGTCGACATCTGGCTCTATAACTCCCCTGCTTTGTAGAAATAAAAAAAGCGAAATAAACAGGAAGGGTGCACGTTTGTAAATAGACGATTGAGCGAATTTCACACTCGGTAAAAATGAACGAGAATTGTGTAATTAACCGAAAAGACCACCCCTACGTATATCTTTGGGATCGTTTAAGCCACATAAATTGACAACCCTCTAGTGTTATTTGCATTGCGATAGTTGTAGTAATTTTGGGTAGTTCTGTGTTGTTACCAGAGCCGGCTTAAAATTAGGACTCGAAGAGTCTTGAAAGCCTCGAAACCCTCTCTTCAAAATGCTTCAATAGACAAATTTGTTAAAAATTGCTAATATAATTTAAAATCTAGATAAACATTGAAGACTAATTGACTAAAAGTTGCCTTCAAATAGCAAAATTTATAAAAATAGATAAGTATTAGAAAATCTACAAAAATGGATAAAAGTCTAGATTTTACCTTTTAACTAGCGAAATTCGTGTAAAAACCTTGTGAGAATGTTTCATGAAGTTTCAAAATCTGGACCCAAAACCTCGAAAATTTGCTAACTTGAAAACCTCCCCTAAATTGGCTTTTGAATTTAAATTTAAACTGATTTGAAACAAGTATTTCCAAATAATGTAGGGACTTTCACTTTTCAAAAAATTCCCATTGAATTTTGATTTTCAGCGAAAAATTTTGAAGCATGTTTTTCGTAATTACAATTTTTTTTTAATATTTTTCCTGATTTTTCCATGATTCTGGCAGAGTTTATAGAAAATAGAGAGCGTTTTCCAAATCTCCAAGAAACTTCGCAATCGGTTTACTAGTTTTCCAGATAATGGCCAAAAAGTGAAGCTCCTATATTTTTTGGATTTGGTGCCAAATAATGCCAATATTTAATAATCGATAATTTGCTTATTTTCGTGAATGTTGCAACGAGTAAAACAGCATTAGAAAGGCCATTTTAAGGAGCATTAGAGAAAGTTTGCCGTTTTGGAAAATTGCACTTGAATTTGAATTTATAGATGAAAATCTATAAGCACGATTTTTTCTATATTTTTGTATATTTTTCTACGTTTTTGGACGATAATTTCGCCAATATTACAAATTCACGAATGATTTTTGTTTAATTCGTAGAAAATGACAAGTGCTTTCCAAATCTTCAAGAAATTTTTCTATCGGTTTGCTAGTTTTCCGAAAAATCGCCAAAAACTGAAGCACTCATCTGAATTTAGTATCGAAAACTATGCCAATATTTAATAATCGATTATTTGCTTATCTTCCTAAATATTGCAACGAATAAAATAGCAGTAGAAAAAGCATTTCAAGAAGCATCCGAAAAAGTTTTTCCTGATGGAAAATTCCGCTTGAATTTGAATTTACAGGCAAAAATCTATGAGGACGATTTTCTTTTAAATTTTTGCACATTTTTCTAAATTTCTACCAATAATTCAGCCAATATTATATATTTACAAATAATTTTTCCACAGTAGATAGAAAATGGAAAGTGCTTTCCAAATCTCCAAGAAATTTTCCAATCGGCTTGCTAGATTTCCAGAAAATTGGCAAAAACTAAAGGGCTTATATTGCAACTCATTTGAATTTAGTGTCGAAAACAATGCCAACATTTAATAATCGATAATCTGCTTATGTTGATAAATATTGCAATGAATCAGAAAGCATTAGATAGAGCATTTCAAGCAGCATTGAAACAAGTTTTTCGTTTAGGAAAATTTCACTTAAATTCGAATTTATGGACGAAAATCGATGAGCACGGTTTTCTTCTATATTTTGGCACATTTTTGTAAATTTTTATCGGTAATTTAGCCAATTTTATAAATTTGCTAATAGTTTTTGCACTGTATACAGAAAATGGAAAGTTTTTTTCAAATCTCCAAGAAATTTTCTAATAGATTCGCTAGTTTTCCGGAAAATTGCCAAAAAGTGAAAGGCTTGTACTGCACCTCATTTGAATTTACCGTCGAAAACAATGGCAAAATTTAATAATCGATAATTTGCTTATTTTCCTAAATATTGCAACGCATAGAATAGCATTAGAAAGAGCATTTCAAGGAGCATTTGAGAAAGTTTGCCGTTTTGGAAAATGTCACTTGAATTTGAATTAATAGATGAAAATCAAAGAGCATGATTTTCTTCTATACTTTTGCACATATTTCCAAATTCTTGCCGATAATTCAGCCAATTTTATAAATTTACTAATGGTTTTTGCACTGTGTATAGAAAATTGAAAGCGCTTTTTGAATATTCAAGAAATTTTCCAATCTGCTTGCTAGTTTTCCGGAACATTGACAAAAACTGAAGGGTTTNAGGGTTTGTATTACACCCTTTTTTCAATTTACAATTAGTGTCGAATATTTAATAGCCAGTAACTAGCATATTTTCGGAAATATTGCAATGTATGAAACAGGATCAGAAAGGGTATTTCAAGCAGCATTCAAATAAGTTTTTTGTTTTGGAAAATTTCACT
>JACDRQ010000379.1:0-53860 GCA_013841215.1 Hycleus cichorii
ACCTACATAAATATATTTACTTAAAAATACAAAACAAATTTTTTGCTGTCATGAAACTGATTTAATATCCATTAAAAAATTTGTTCGGAATTTCAAGCATTCGCAACTTTGTAATAATCAGTGAATATTAAATAGTTTATAACGCTGTACCTTTTCCAATTTTCAGATAAGAATCTTGAATTCACAATATCATCGAAAAAAATGTCTTTCAATTTGAACTTCAACTTGGCCATGTTTGAGTATCCATCAATCGAACAATGGACTGTTCTTATTTTTAGTAAAATAAATTGTTTATTCATTATAATTCGATCTATAATTCTATTAATAAAACGATAATAGTGGTGGAATAAATTGAATATGCAATTATTTTGATAAAATGCATTTCCTTTATCTCGTTTTGTCGTCGTCTTGAATTCGAATGTAACCAACGTCAAGGCCAGTGTCGCCAAGGACTCCCGAAATCTACCCCGAAATTGTTCATCCCCCACTCTCGCTGTCACTCCACCGTAGCTGCGTAGCCTTCAGCAACGTAATGTAGTATTTTCTACTAACGTTCCAGTTTCAGCAAGGGTGAGAGCAGAGTTATTCTACTGTAAAGGGGCCGATACATGGACTTATGTGAGTACGTCAATTGAATATTTAATTTAAATCCATCTATCCACATTATCTTTATATTTATATATGTACATGTCTATAATTGGGTTATATAATATCCATATTTTTATGTATATCTAATCCCCATGTAAGAATTGTTGAATTTACAATTGTTTTTGATAATTCCTTTGACTATCTATATAATTGTTGATAAAAGAAATTTTAGAATAGAATAAATTGATTTAATTCGAGTTAATGGGATTTTGTCCGACAAGAAAATCCAGAGATTGATAATGAACTTGAAGGATAACCGACCAGGATATCGTGCGTGGTCAAGAAAGGAAAATTGAGGAACGCGTTTGTCATTCTTAATAACAATCATTAGTCTTTGTCTGTCACATTTTTTTTTTAATTTTTTTTAACTCGACTGTTTTCCAATTTACCATCAACTTGAATAACTGCAACAAAGTTGATAATAAATTATCACAATCAGGAGTTAATTTGTAGGGATATTCATTTAATATTTGTCGTTTATTTTTCGTTTTATTTTCCACGTTGATGACATAATGACAGATGTCATACATATGTATTTATAGCAAATACTACAATGGTTTGTAGTAAAATTCCACGTGCACGTCTGCATTCCCGAATGCAGACGTCGACGACACGGAGCGTCGCACGCCCTTTGCGTGGGTGTTAGGGGTGGTCCTTTGGTGCCGACGGTTTCAACCGTTCAGTATCCTAACTGAAGTTCTTCTGTTATGTTCCTATATTTGATAATTTAGTGTTATAATTATCATATATTAACAATATACCTATACATAACATTTATATAAGATTAATTCTATTACGAAATCTAGTTTCAATTAAATAGTCTACGTCCCATGAGGTATCTGCAGTACAATTTCAAACAATACAAAATGTCCTCTGTAAGTTTCATAAAAAAGTCTTTCACTGAATGTAACCATTTCATTGCCCTTTCTTTAACACTTTTTATTTATTCTAAATTAAAAATAATTACTGAAAACGAACCAAATTATTATAAAAAAAGTACAAACAAATAGGAATCAAATGACAATTGTCAAATTGAAGGAGTCATATTGAAAATAAACGATAGCTAAGTTCTAATATTATCCTACACCGTACGAATTACAATTTTCAGTTTGTAACTATTAGAATTTTTTAGCAGAAAATAAGGAACTTTCATTACAGTATTCGATAGAAGAACTTGTCTTTTGAAATTACTAACCGTAAAAACAGGATCATTAACAATTTACATATGTAAAGATGTCCCTTTAATAAGTATATAGTTTAGTATATTAATACGGCACTTTTAGTTCCTTTTCTTGGTAAATATTTCACTATTTATTAAAATTTCCAACTTCAAAACTGCAATTTTGATTATCTTTATTCGTATTAGTTCGTTTTTGACCTGTATTTTGAACAAAATCACTTACTTTTGTTTAAAATGATCAAAATAGAAAATTAAATACTTACTCGAACAAATAATTGACGAATCCTTCAAGCACAATAGCTCCAAATGAATACGTTTGAAATTGTAAGGGTAGAAATAGGGTTGGTAACAAAACTCACCAGATGATGTTGGCAGCAAATTTCTAACCTCACAATTCCAAATTTGGTCAACGTCGTAGATGTTTGTTCGTTATGTTATTGTTGCAGTATTTTGAAGAATTGGTGAATTATTTATTCAAGTAAGTGCTTCTTTTTCTATTTTAATCATTTTTGATTACAATGATTGGAAACTATAATTTTTGATTTTGAAGTAAAGAATATTCTAGTTTTTATATACTTGAATTTTTTTCTCCAAATCTGGTAGAAATTGTAAATTAGTAATTTCAGTGGATAAATTGTTTTATAATAATTTAACTATCACTAAACAAGTGTGAAATTTAATCCACTGTTAAAATTTGATGATTGAAATATAAATTACATAGTAAATCGATTCTAATTATTGTGTATTTATTTATAATTTACATGTTTATTTAAAATGAAACAACGTAAAATAAATTACTGGTAAATTTGCGTTCATTAGGGGATTGTATTTAATATAATTTCAAATTATTTACATAAAAAAATTATTCACATTTCAAATAAAATCATATTCAATTTCAATAACGACAGCTGATAGATATTTATGTACATTTCTGTCAATTTATTTTTGGTAATATTACAAATATGGCATTTTTAGTTTGTTGTTTTGTTACATTTGTTTGAATAAACACAATAATAGTTTAATTATTTCAAGGCAATTTTAGATTTACGCGTTTTTTTACTTGAAATCAAACAGCTGTTTCCAATGTTTCACAATTGAAAACGATCAAATGATTTTGCCTCTAGTTCTTGCTTCTTCCTGTGGAGAATCAACCGTTAATTTCAGATAAGTCTTCGTAAATATCAAACCTTCACACAAGTAAATCGAAAATGAATCCTAAAAATAAAAATATATTGAATGATGAATAATTTTTTTATTATTAATTTTTATATCGACAGTAACTTTTTTTGTTAATAATTTGAATGAATACTTTTATTGATTGCATGTCTGCTTCTGAATCTGGGATGTTTCAGTTTAAAATTGAGCTTAAATACTTGTTCAAAATGCAGGTCTTATCTTTCCAGAGAGTATCTGTTGTATAACAAATAAAGAATTTGAAAATCCTTCACAATCACCGGAATTAAACCACATACATATAATTATAGATTTTTATAAAAAGAATTAATGAACGATCGCTATATTTAAAAAGAAAAGTGGTCGTTCTAATAGGATTAACGAAACTTTTCAGGGATTTTAGTTTATAAAAACAACACACAAAAACTATGACTGCAAATTTTATTCGAATATACACAATTTAGAACTTCACTAAAAGTTAACATTAGGAAAAATTTAATTATGAAAACTGTGACATTATCTGAAATACGTACATTTTCCTCTTCTCGTAATTTAGCGTATTTAAAGGCTCGAATTTTCTTGAAATATTGTAATTATAAAATCGTTTGTAAATGATAATCAAAATTTAACGGTATTATATTTTACAATGCATTCGTGTTATATTTAATATACGGTCTAATGACACAATATTATCAACATTGTAATACTGCTATTGTCAGCAATCTCTATTGTGATCAATGATTATAAAGAAGACACCAGCAGAAAATTGATAAAAAAGTATTCAAATTAAAACAGTTTTGTTGAAATGAATTTGTTGTACTATAAAATATAGGAAACTAAATTGCAATATTTTCTATAATTCTATAAAGTTTAATAAAAACTCATCAGTAGAAATAAATCGGTTTTATCACTTTTTAAGCTGTCTACAAATTGTTTACTATATACATTGCCACATAATTTTTATTTTAATAATATTGAAAAATCTGAAAATTGTATCATTACATAAAATGTTCAAACACAATGGGTGCATTCATTTGAATATTTAATATCTGCCACTCTTAAGTCAATTTTAACTAAATTAGCTTCAAGAGATCATAAAAGAATAATTTAGTTGCGTTATTTTGATTGTTTTCTACGGAAAAACAAATCATTAACTAACGTTGTTTGCTTCTTTATTAGAGATGAAAACGAAATTCATCAAAACACTAATTGTAATCGTGTATATTGAAGTGCAAATAAATCTCAAATAATTTTGTTTAACTAGAGAGATTAAAAACGGAAAGCAGAATAAAAGCAAATAAAATAACAAAGTTATATATTTAATAGATGATATAATCTCAAATAATTGTATAGATACTTTTTAATAATAGTTAATTTTTTTAATATTGATATTCTACACACAAAACTTTTTAAATAATTCAGAGATGGAAATACAAAACGATAAAAATTTACTTACTCAGTTTATGGAATAGCAGCTAAATGACTTTATCATTCAATTTTAATATCACTAAAAAATATGAAACCATTTTGAAGAGATTTAAAAAACCAATTTTAGAGGGTGAACTTTCATCTCTGCTCCCTCTCTTGAACTTTTGGTATACAAATGGCAAAATATGTATGTTTAATTTCAAAGGAAGATTACTTAAACTGTTGTTTTTTTTCTATATTGTAAATTACACAATTATAAAAATGATGGTTTTAATTCGGATATCAATTTTCGTTTGATTGGTGGATGATTTGTTCAATTTTTTCATTAATATACTAAAGCCTTATCAAATCAATTCTACAATATTGTCAATACAGTAGAGGCACAGTTAGGATATTCTTGCCATATTAAATTTATCGATAATATGCCGTATCGAATTTTATCAAGTTCACTTAATATAGTTTCTTTTCCTCCAGAGAACATCTATTAAACAAGATTTTGATAGACATACATGTGAGCTTATCATCAGATTTATTATTAACTATTGAGGAAATTTAATGGATGATTTATCTCGAAAAAATATAATACATTTTTTAATTAAACGTCAAATTTCTTGTACAACAGTGGAGTTTTTATATTCGCGAATATTTCAATTACACCCCAATCTAAAAATGTTATAAGAAATACACCGTTGTGACTAAAATAAATGTTAGTTACATTACAAATTTGGATTAATTTTACTGTTAGATTTGTTCGAATAAAAAATATCAATTAATATTTCCCTGTAAACGTTGAAATAGTGTAACATAACTCGTATACTGTAAACTATAAGAGGTTATAAGCGTTTTAATAAGCCACGTATTCTAGCTAAATGTTGTTATGAATGCGAAATAATATTTAGTGCTTTCGTCGAGTAAAATATCCATTAGCGTAAGCCTTAGACATATTTTCCAACCGTGGTTTAGTCCAGGCTTGTGGTAACTACAACTGATTCAGCATAATGATTTCAAAACAAACCGATCATCGTGAAAATTCTTAATTATACAATAAATGAACGAATATATATATAATTTATTTTAATTAAAACGTAATAATTAATTAATGTTCAAAAATGGAATTGTATACAAGTAGATTAAATGTTACAATTAGATTAGTGTAAATAATTATGAAAACGTTAAATAAGAGGATCATTATTGTATTTGAACAGTTCAGTAGCCTCCCTAGCGTCGTCATATTGATTGCCTTAAGTTGAACCCATACTCCCATACCCATAAAACCAAACCCCGCAAAATAGTTGTTAGCGCTAAGAACATCTTCTCTATTCAAAATGAAATACATCTAATTTATTGAATTGCTAAATTTAATCTTATTCAATAAACTTAGTCGATAATTAAATTTTAATAAACGTAATCAAATGATAAATTCCATAAGTTTAAGAGAAGAAACTTTATACCGTTTAGAAAAACGATCAGTTCGTTATTTTATTGGAAAACATTGAAAAGTATGGCGATTTTTCGATTTATAAAATATTCAATTGACACATTTCTTGTCAATCGATTTGTTTATTCAACATGAAATTATTTCATCAATCCGTGATTATTTCGAATATTCATAAGTTCATATTTTCAGAGTAACACTCAACATACGCAATTTTTTAATTTTCATTATTCGCCTCTCGATATCTCTCAATTTAGTAGAACCCATGTTTGCGTATGTTCTTCAAATTCAACTTTTTCCAAATTAAATTCATTAAAATTTTTAAAATTTCTAATGATTCGCCGATTCGATTTTCTCATTAGGGAATTTTTAGTTGTTAAAACCGTATCAGGAAATGGCTATTATGCACACCTTGTTGTGTGGTATTATAAAAGAATTTATAATAGAACAACATATTGTATTCTGTACATAATCTTAAGGACATTATGTGAACTGTTCGACATTCTATATTAAACCATTTGCTTCAACAACTGGACCTTTATTACGGTATGTTCTAGAATTCTAAAATCGCACTAGCTCATACTTGACGTTGTTACAAATATTTAACTAATTTGGAATGTTGTTGTATTGATAAAAAAGAATTTCATCTATTTATTTCGCCAAAATTCATCTTAATATTTTCCTTTAATTATTTAGTATATAAACAGCTTATTATTATTTCTTTGAGTATTATCTAACTTCAAACAAAATTGAAATAAACTCAAATACAATAAAAAGTTAATTTGTGTATTGTTAATTTAAACGACAAATTATTGAGGCTTGTGTGTGAAAAACTATTAAAGTAATCAAAATAGAAGGGGAAACAATGAACCATTGATTGATTGGAAATCGATTTAATATAACTGAAAGCTCGTTCTGTCTAAATAAGAATACATTGAAAATAGCGTTTTTTGTGCTACTAAAAAAAAATTGATATAGTTTGAGTTCGAAATTATCATGCTTAATAATCATAATCCGTTTACTGATGAAATACAGATATAAATTTTGTTAGAATTTTTAGATTGACAGGAAACAGGGGTAGGTTTTTAAATAGTATACTTTCAATAGTCAACTATCAGATCTCATTGTCAGAATTTAAATTCTAAGGGTGCAAACGTGATTTTCGGAGTAAATTTCCAACTCCCAGTAACTGAATTTCTAGTTGATAGTTGACAATAAGTAAGTTTTGTAATTTGAATGATATTTTAAAAATACAGATAAACCCCGGCAACTTTTTAGCAAAAATGGGATTACGCAACGAATTGGAAAAAACCATTTTCTAATTGTGATGACTTTTCTATGGGACAATACAGTAAAGAAAACGAAAACAATGTAATTTTAATGTAATGTGAAAATTCTGTTTCTACTTTAACTAAAATCTTTTCCACAAATCCTGAAAATATTCGAATATGAGTAAAGGTAAAAACTTTTCATTCTTTAAACATTTGCTCCCTTTGTAGATACACAATGAAAACGGAGTTATAGATTTTAAAAAATATTGAGCTTTAAATATTCGCTTAGTCTTTTGCTATAAAAGCTAGCAATGATAATGCTGGTAATAAAGGAAGTTTTATTATTTACACAATGAACTGTGTGGTAGATAAAATGGATCTTGTCCATAAATGTTAATGGCTTTAAATTTTGAACGAGATAGTTTATCATCTTCTCTATAAAACAGCATCTAATAGTCGATAAAGAAATCAAATATTACAGTACCGTAGATCAGCTGTCATCACCAGATAATATTAATAGAATCAAACTTTTCCACTATTCCACAATTATATTTAACAAAAATGTTTTAATAGATTCGACTGGTAGAAAAGTTGAAGAAAATCAATAGAAAGAGATGTGATTTTTTTTTGTAAATTTTCGATCCAGTATGGTTTATAGTAAAAACGTGCTAAAGTTAAAATTGTTGGTCTGACATTGTAGGAGAAGGGTTTATTTAGTTTGAGGGTCCAGACGCGTCCGCCCTATCGAATTTCTGCTTTCCACTATTCACCATTAAGACCGGAATTCAATTTTCTGTTCTTCCGTTGCATACGAATCACGTCGATGAAACTTATTTGTCAAGATACACACACATATACAGATATTTGTCGTTTATTAGAACAAATCTGATATACTTTTGTCTTGCTTGTTTGTTTGTTTTTACTCTTTTTATGTCGTGTTTGAATACAGATTCTTCTGATATTCAAATTGTACAAAGTTCAACTAATGGTATAATAATGATGACAAAAAACAATAGTTTAGAATGTACACATACACATAGGTATGCACTATACTCGTATTGTATACTGTAATCTGTTGAGTAATCGATGTTCTTCTAACAATTATAGTATGTTTGCCGACAAAATTAATGATACACATGCGGTATTCATCGATTAAACGTGACAGCCGAATATTGTTGACACTTGTTTAGTCGTTTTATAGGAAAATTTTATAAAAATAATAAATGCGTTGAAAGAAATTGAAAACTTTTCAACAGTATAACAATATACGTATAATATTCAAGATTTATTATCCGACTTGAAGACTCTGACATTGACATAGAATATATGTACATACATATGATCCTTTAAGATATAGAAAACTAAGAATAATTAAACCTTACAGATTTGTTATAGATAATTGACAGTATTGTTTATCATTTCAACGATAATAAATAAATTTATGCACACTATAACTGTAAGCGATGTTTACAATTAATCGTTCATCATAGACGACAGAATTATAGTAATTACCTCTATAAACTGTTATAATTAACAACAAATTACGTATTTGTTGAGTTAAACACTATTGTTTTATAAATATTCTAATTAATTATTATTATTATTGGCCAAATTATCGTTAATATACTAAAAGTTTGGTTCTTCGATTAGGAGCTTTCTCAAAGTCAATATATTAATGATGATTTGACGAATAATAATCACTATCGATTAGAATATTTGAAAAATAGTCTATCGTAGGTTTGAATGTTGATATTTAATACTATTGTTTTATTTTATAAAAAACTATATCCGGATATACCTATAGAATAGTGAATCTGCAATTTTGAAGATATAGTAGATGAAATTTCATAGTTTTGTATGAAAATGGTTTAAATTTTGTTCCTATATTCGGAAAATTCGATACTTTGAAGGAGTGAAATTGCAGCAAAAGTTGCATTATTGATCACAGAGACCTGCAAATACTCACAAAATTGTTTGGTAACAGCAAATCTGTTGGGAAAAAATTGAAAAATACAAGTTCCAAATTGTCCTCTTTAGAATACAAAACAAAAACGATCCTAAATACTTCTAGCATATATTTTTACTGTTCAATTCGTTGCACCAAACAAGGGAGATGTCGATTATTAAGAAAGATTTACACCTGATCGTCAAATTTTAATAAATACTCGAATGTTAGTCATTTTTGTTCAAAAAAGTGCAAAACAGAAGCATAAATAGAGCTGTAAAATTTTGCGGAATTTCGCAGTTAAAAACCATACATGGTTATGAGCTATGTTATATTTTGTTTGTTAAATTATAATTTTACATAAAATGATTTAATTTAGTTAGGAACTAGTTGTTGCCACTCGGTATAAACACTTATCATAATTTATTGTGCAGATAATCGAGTTATATGTTCAAATATTCTACAGCTGCGATTTATTAAATTTTACATCCACAAGTATGCATGGATTTATATTGATGATTGTTTATAATAAGCTTACTGTAAGTATGTTGAGTTGTCAAATAAAAGAATTAAATAATGTTAGCAGGATCATTTTTCATACGAATTTAGGTACAAGATTGTCTTAAGTAGATCCCATTTATTTGGGGATCTTCTCACGAAAAAACCTCTATTTAAATTGAAAATGACTATCATTTTTATATACGTATACTTCTGTATTTAAAAAATTATATGTAAGTTTTCTATCTGAGTATTTTTCCATTTTTCATTAGTTCTTTTAGCGGTAAAATAAGAAAAACAAGGAATAAAAACCGACTGTAGGGATTTTAATTCAAATACAAATTTAATTTATTGTAAAATATTCAATCTTCCAATAGAATATCGAAAGAAAAATACAATTTCAAGAAGTGAGAAAATGAAATGAAATTTAAATCATTGTTAACATGTTTATTGGAAAAATGTCACTAGTTTAAATTAATAAATTGTTAAACTAAATAAACCATTATACGTATAAATATTCAATATTTAAATTAACTTATCAAATAATGATTTATTTATTTTATAGCCAAGCTAAAATAGAGAAATTTAAACAATAAATTACATATACGTAAATTTGAATTGCTAGAAAAACTGATAATTGATTAACAATGAAATGCTTCACTCCGCTTCTTAACAAGCTTTGATACAAATAACTAAGGGTCTTTAGACCAAAACAATCTAACGAATTTCTAACGTTAGAAGCTTTTCTTTCTATAAAGTTAGTTAATATATTCCCAACATAAACTACCTCGATGAAATCTTTCCTTGATGCCTAGCAACAACTCAAACTTGAAACAATTCAGATTTATTTTTCTCGATTATTCCATAAAAGTACTGCTTTAGTTACTAAGGCGATTTTTAATAAATTGAATAAATTCCCTATAATTACCGTCAACTGTATTCCGAGTCTGCAATATTTTCTCGATAAACAACTTATAGAAATTCAAGAATTTCAGTAATATTCTGCCTCATATATCCGATAATTCAATATTTAATGACAATTAAATAAATGTAAGTTATTTATTTAATTTTACTGGATAATTGGATGAATTGAATTCAATAAATTAGGGAAACGTTTGTATATTAAAAATCAATAAATGTCCGACACGATAAAATGTTTTTTTTCTTTTTAATAACATGAAGCAACTTCTTTTTATTGTAAATAATCGATTTCGACATTAACGACACATTTATTTCTACCAAAATCATATTTTATGTCGAATAAAGTTATTTTCGGTAATATTGAACAATGGCAAACAAATTTCAAAAACTTTTGTTTGTTTAAAATGGGAATTAATACTTTTAGCCGTGTTTCGTTTAAGATAAAGAAAAAATAAATGTACAAACTATAGTTTAGTATGCATTGTTCACAAAAGGAACGTACACACTTTTGAAAAAGTTCATTATTGAACGAGGAACTCCTTGCGGAGACCTCCGATGAAGTTTTGTTCAAAATTTCCGATCTTTTGTCGAATATCCTTCAACTCCATCATAGAAATGGACTTGATTTATAAAATAAAACACGTATTTACAAGCGAATAAAGTTTGTATTCGTAGAAAACAAAATAAAATAAATAAATATAACAATTGAAATGCTAGTTTTGGAGATTTCGAATAAACTGCAATATCTATACCAAGATTTATTCGGTATTATTCTGTATGAATATCTGCGTGGCTATAACATAATCGCAATACAGATCACTTAAAATGAATTTCCAAAGCGGAAATTACGTGTGTTTCGAATACGATTTATAATACATACTCACATTTTCAGGTCGTATTATATTATAAGCACATTGAAAAATGATTCTTTGATAAAGAATTATTTTTCTTCTATGCAGTAGTTACAAATGGAGTTTAGTAATAAAAATTGTATTCTTTAAACGATTTTCATAGAAAGACGATGGAAAATGCAACAGTAAAGGCAAATTCCATGAAAAGGAAACCAAATTTGTATTCTAATATTGCAATCGAAGATCTTTGAATATAAAATTAATGAGTATTTCTTAAAGCTTAAATCTGATGATTGTTAAGTTTGGCAAATCAAAGTTGTTACCAATGACTTTTCAACGTTAGATTGTAAATTGTAGTGCAATATTTCCACACTAGTTGGAAAATGCCAGTTTGAACCGAACAGTTTCCAATCGATAAAAACTATTCGTTTATTCATCATATTCGCATAATTAGATTTTTTTTCATTTGAATTATACAAGAGTTATGTGGTGAAATTTAAATGGCTACCAAATCAAAAACGTTTGTATTCAATTGGATAATCGAATAGAATTCTGCGTAAAATATGAACGTTAAAAGATACTTTTATGATTATGTATAGAAGGGGATTTCTTGATCTCCTTTTAAATATTTTATATTGTGTTCTGTTGAATGTATGTCAAATTAATCCTACCTGTTGCTTTATCTATCGTCTCTATTCAGTCTCTATAGCTAACTTTTCATCTGTATTCTTTTTCAATTTATTTAACAAATAATTAGGTAATTGATAGTGAGTGAGTTTATTAGTGAATCTATGAAATCACAATCGGTGTAAAATTATTTCTTCTTATTAGATTCTATTAAATTCTATTTGATTTTGTTCATGTGTGGAAGTGAATCATTGATATTGTGTTGGTTTGATTTCATTTTCTTTCAATTTTATTAATTCTATTTGTCGATTTGTTGTCAACAGTTCAAATTCACCTTTTTTAATAGATTCCGATGATGCAGTATAGTGAAACTATTGTTCTATTGTATTAAATTTTCTCAGTATATTATAGTAAAATCGTATCCACGTGTTGTTGTTGTGTGCTGCATCGAGCGCAGCTTGGGCCGGGCGCCGGATTTCACCGGGTGGCAATGGTGGCGGCGCAGGTCCAAGGGTAACAGCCAACATACAAATTCTATCGTACACATGTTGGCACACCACCGTCACACAAACAACATACATTTTTACGTTTTACACTTACTCGCTGTCTTTTAATAGGTAAGTTACGACGTCCGGCGGGCAGTCACTGTTATTATTTCGTTAATTTTCCCTTTGAATTATTAAAAATATTTTGAAAAAGTTAACCCTCTATCACCGGCACCATTATTTCTATTTTATACGAAAATCGCATTTTATTACAAGAATTTTATTTTATTATTTTATTTATTTATTTATTTATTTATTTTAATAATATTGTAGTTTATTTATTGTTTAATAGGTACAGCAACAGGTTTGTTATGTCTGCACAGCGCAACACGCTGTAGGAGCCATAGGGCGTCATGGTGGATAGACGGTGCCAAAATATCACTCAAATAGATATATCAAAGTCAAGGCCAAGGTTTCCACTTAAAATATAACAAATCAACTTTGCCATTTATATGTTAATTCAAATAGGTGGGGAAGTTTAACGAACGACAAAGGATTTTTAGATATATTAGATGAAGATCAACAACGGCTCCAACTTACTTCACTACGATTGGCACCTGTTAACTCCAATATTTACGCTAGAAGACACTCGGCACACACCTGTTCTATTATTGAAGAGAAACATGCACCTTTGGCGCCGGTAAGTTAAATATTTCTTCATTCAATCGATTTTTAAAACTATCATCATCGAATCCAGACATTATTATTGATACTCTCTATATGATCAAGTTTTGTGTATTTTTATTTGTCAAACGTACGAAACGTAAAAGTTATATAAACTCATTTTCAACACATTGATGACTGTAATCGTGCTATCTTATAGAATGTTTGCACATCTTCTCGTATATTTCGTATTAGGTAGGTAATTGTAAACAAAATAATAGCATTCATCTTACGTGACAAGCTCGTTTTCAACTTAATACTTTATTCAAAATTGATACTGAAAATTGTTTGTTGTTATACAAGACGTTAAAAATACAGAGCTGCTTATGTGCGAACTCCTATTATTTGAAAAATATTCCATTCGATTTATAGGAGGGTCGCTGAAGATCGTTTTATCCCTTGATCAATTTTGTGACTTTTCAAAACAAGCTAAATACGTCGAATATTCTTCATCGCATTCTAGAATAAACTGTTGACGTTCGTTACCCGTTTTTAAATCGGAATTAATTTATTTTCAGATGAAGTTACTAAAATGATCTCTGGACACCCTTAAAAATAATCGGTGCTACTTGTTAGTTTATTACGTTGATAATATAGTTACAGGTACCGCCGCCAATACCATCACGTCCCCCGGCAATACCTAAACGATCACAGATTCCCGCACCGATAAATATAAAAAATTTAACAAAATCAACAACAAAAAATCATCTACAACCACCACCAATACCGCCAGCACCAAAATCTAGAGCATTACCACCAATCCCACGGATTAATAATAAACCAAAACCACCACAAAGGAATCATAACCCATCTAATGAATTGAATAATAATAATAGTAACATTAATAATAACAATAATAGTAACCCGTTAATAAGACGTACATACGATATTAATAGAAATCCACCTTTAAAATCACAAAATAAACCATATAATACATTTGAGTACAATTCAATGGTGCATGATTTTACAAAATTACCACCGGCCCCGATCGGGCCTCCACCGCCAGCACCTGAAGCTCACTATAAATCAACAATAACAAATACAATAACAACTACTACTATTACTAATACTACTACAAATACAGTAATACCAACAAATAGAACAAATATTACTCAGCAATCGAACGGTGGCCGTATATCGGTAAGACAGGATTCGAGTGTATCAAGTGATAGTTTTAGTCAAACATCATCTCCAAGTTATACGACAAAAACAATGGAAACGCCATTATTACCACCAAAAACACCAGTTAAACAGCAAAATGGTTTATTGCGAAAAGTTTCTAATATTGACAATGATTCAAATTCGAATACAACAATAACGAAAAGTGCATCAACTCCGGCTAGTCTTCAAACAGTTGTACGTTTCCATAACGGTTCAAATATGTCGCTGCATCATCGGGTATTGTTTTTATTTTGAATTAGAACGAAATAATTGTAAATTAACGGTTATTTTAGATTATTAGAGATATGAGACGGCCTTCGAGTCATTATACTAGACGTATAAAGTTAAAATTTCGATTTGCTCAAATAATTTTAAATGCCATTGCGTTGTTTGCGATTGGTGCAGGAATGGCAGCTTATTTCAAAGGTAAACTTTCTAATTTATTGTCTTTTATCGAATTTAATTATTTGAATAAAATAATAGCATATCCAACGTCAGTTAAAATAATAAATGCAACATTAAATACAACAGCAACAGTACCAGTTATTGAAAATGTTAATCCAGCACCCGGTATATGTTTACCGATAATAGTCAGTTTTTGTCATCAACACAAAGTACCGTATAATTTTACTGTATTCCCAAATTATATGGGACAATTCGGACAACGGGAAGCCCAACAAGAATTGGAAATTTATGATGCTGTTGTTGACGTACGTTGTTATGAATTAGCTGCTCTGTTTTTATGTTCTGTATTTGTACCGAAATGTGGACCTGACGGTGGTGTAGTCCGTCCCTGTAGAAATCTATGCGCTGGTTTGTTTAATGTTGTTGTTGTTGTTTTGATAAATGTTTTTATTTATTTATTTTTATAGAAACGAAACGACGATGCGGCTTCTTTCTTGATGTATTTGGTTTATCATTACCGGACTATTTAGAATGCGATTTATTTCCTGATCGACCCGATAGTAGTCTCTGTATTGGTTATGAAGAGTATAAACAAGCAAAGATGAGAGCTCAAAAACCAGGTAAATATTCAGTTAATATTAATTTCAGTTTAATTTAAGCGTGCATTTAGTGTGAAATATTCAAATGAAACTAATAAGCTAGAGATTTACGCTTTATTTAAATAGATAGAATTGTTTACAAAATAAACTGTAGTATGACTTTAAATTATTACGTAACGTTTATCATTCAATAAATTACAATCGACAAATGTTTCATCCTTCAATAATTTCGTTTGATTTGTTTTTGTTTCCAGTTTGTCCTACAGGTTTTCAATGCGATAAGAGACGTTGTATTCCAAAAGATTGGCAATGCGATGGCCACATCGATTGTGAGGATCAATCAGATGAACTGAATTGTAATCAATGTGATAATGGAATGATACACTGTGGTGATGATAAGTGTATAACACAGGAACACATGTGCGATGGTAAAGTCGATTGTCCTTGGGGTCAGGATGAGAGAAATTGTTGTAAGTATGGAATTTCATCTCCTGTAAAATCTTCAACAATTGAACAATATTTCGATTTTTCTCTATTGTTCCTGCTTTTTTGTTGTTGTTTTATTTGATTATTATTCGATTTTTATTCTTGTTAAGTGAGATTGAGCGATAGAAATGGGGATGAAGGTAAAGGACAACTTCAAGTCTATAGACCCGATCAAAAACAGTGGGTACCAGCTTGTGTTGCACATTGGGATCAGAAAACATCACCTGATACAATCTGCTCTCTTTTAGGATATTCGTAAGTACAAATTTCGTATTGTAGGAATTTTTATTCAACTAATAACTCATCTTTAATCATTTGAAAAATTATATTAAACTATCACTGGGCGAATGTAGACTATTAATAATCCTCAGTTGCTCTGTTCGGTCAATATTTTCAAATTATTATTTTTTAAACTGGGATTTTACAGAAAATCGAATGGTAGTCGTTTACTACGAGGCACCGATATTAATATATCGCCGCCAATTCAAGAAACCACAGCTATTTGGCGAATGAATCAAAATCGCCGCCCTAAAAACATGATACGCGAATTCGGCTCATGTAATGGCACAACTTACCCAACAGTCGATTTAATTTGCACTAATTACAGTGAGTTAATTGCATTGATTATATTTAAATTTATCGTAATATTTAAATTAGTGTGCGGTAAAGCTCGAAAGAGTTACGCTGAAAAATTAACATTAAGAATTGTTGGTGGTGTTCGATCGAAACCGGGCGATTGGCCATTTCTGGCTGCGCTTCTAGGTGGACCAGAAGAAATATTCTATTGTGCTGGCGTTTTAATAGCTGATCAATGGGTATTAACAGCATCCCATTGTGTTGGAAAGTAAGTTGAATACGGTAAAAATAAAATCGATTTTTAGATTTAACGTTTATTGATAGTCATACTGATGAATCTGGTTGGACAATTCAATTGGGAATAACACGTCGGCATGCTCATTCTTTTTACGGTCAAAAAATGAAAGTGAAAAAAGTCGTCGCACATCCTCTATATAATCTAGGAGTGGCCCATGATAATGACGTTGCCCTATTAAAGGTAAACTCTACAACTTTAAAATAATAATAAATTGGATAAAACTACCTTGATATGTTTTCATTGGGCAAGGTAGCCACCGCCGAAGAGCCAACTTATAAATACATATCGAAGAAGAAAAATCAATTTCCAGTTATTTTTCAATTACCATTTTTTTACAGTTATCGTCGAGAGTCGCTTTTCACGAGCATTTATTACCCGTTTGTCTTCCCGCCGCCAATCAACAACTTCATCCCGGCACTGTTTGTACAGTAATAGGTTGGGGGAAAAAAGAAGATACCGACAGTAAGTGTAATCAAATTTCATATTGATTTTATAATATAATCAGTTTATTCATTTATTCACTTTTCCACACAATCACACTTAGTCGTTAGCAAAATATTAATTAAAATATCTACGAGAATAATTATGAATTAAAATAGAAACTCGTAACGAAATTCAATCAGTCGACAAATCAAAATTTGATTCAATTTGAGCATTTGGTTTTGATTTTTTATTTCTAGTGTCAGATTACGAACCAGAAGTGAATGAAGTAGAGGTGCCGGTTTTAAATAGGGATTTATGTAATTCTTGGTTGGAAAGTAGAGAGATGAATGTAACAGATGGTATGATCTGTGCTGGTTACGAACAAGGTGGTAAAGATGCATGTCAAGTGAGTAGAACAATTCAATTATTTAAATAAAATTAAAATAAAATCGTAATAATAGGGTGATTCTGGTGGCCCATTATTATGTAGAGATTCAAAAGATCCAGAAAAATGGTTTGTCGGTGGTATTGTCAGTTGGGGAATAAAATGTGCACATCCCCATTTGCCCGGGGTATATGCATTTGTACCTAAATATATACCTTGGATATTACAACAAATGAAAATCCATTCTGATTAATTTACATTCAAATTAAGACAATAATCAATTAATTTTGACAATAATATTAAATGAATGAATGGTACAAATTATACACGATAAAACAAACAAAACAGATATTTATACATAAAATGAAATGCTTCTAAGTTACTATTTATATTGTACAATGTTAAAAATATTGTGGTAATAGCAGATTTTCCCCTTGCCACAATCCAGCTACGCACAATGTCTAGAATGATCCTAGAATAGTGATAATTCGTGACAATTCACCTAGTGTTCGAGCGGACCGCTACTATATGTGATCTGTTTATACAGCTATACTACGGTCGGTATTCCGCAGAATTTTCTACATCCGAAAATTAACTTGGTCAACTATAATTTTGTATATATCGTTAATTAAAACTAAATTCAATTATATAAAACGTAACTTCTCTGATCAGTATCGATTTTTTACAGATTTTTACCGTAGTAATTATAGCTAAATTGTAGTTGACCAAATTAATAGAAATTATGGACGATCCATGTACAAAATCCTACAGAATACGGACCTGTGTATTATTATACAAACAACTATATAGAAAGATATTATCAAATATACTTACAATTCGTATATTCCCACCAATCGAAAATCAGATTTTTATTAGAAAACACTAGAAATAGAGAATCATACGGGGACACTTGGATCTTTTTGTATAATTTATAATTACGTTCTATATCCGAAATATTAAATCCATACAATTAAACAATTTAAATAAAGTCAATAAAGTTGAATCAACGCGATTCTGGTAGTTTATTAAAATCGTTAAGTTAGTTTATTACCAATCGCCGTCCACTGTTCATCGTTTCTTTGATATTTAAACTATTATCCTTTTAATAGAACGTTCTAAATTAAGTATATTTGATAAAATCGTTGTTATAATAGAAAATAGAAGTCTCCGAAAGATCGTAATCCTATTCTTTAGTTGATAGTTTCTCGTTTAAACGTTGATGTATACCCATGACAATAATCATTCCGGGGTCTTCTGTAAATGTAAATATATTTTATAACCCTAGACAGAAATGATATAATAGTTTTCTATAGATTTATAATGATGTTATATAGTGTCTACTGTGTGCAGGACGTGAATTTTACAGTTAACGGCGTTGAAAATTCCATTTGCATACGTAACTTTGAAAGTTTCCTGTTTATAGGTGCGAAATTAATTTCAACTAGATTTACCATTCGAAACTAGCTTATATTTGATAAAAATCTAATTGTCATTCAATTTGTTTTTAATACAGCGATTTTTTTTGATAGAAGAATTTAAAACGCCGTTCAGTTTAATTCGTCTGCGTTCAAATAAAATTACGACGTGTGGGCAATCACTTAATTAAATTACAACAATATATTAAATGTGTCTAAATTATGTTCTATTTTAGATTATAATTAGACTTTATTGGATATACAAATATATAAATATATATAGATAAGGGAAACAGATCGAATATAAAAATATCAAATCCTGAAATTCAATAATGGCCTTTTTTACATAACATTTATATATTTATAAATATAGGCAAATTTTTGTCGTGATACTAGACTTTAAGATAGCTCCTTAGATTAGATGAAATCAATTATTAGTTTTTATTAAATTATCATAATGAGATAATTAAACAAGAAAGGAGTCATATTAAATTTCAGGATAAGTTCGTTTATCGTTAACAATATAAAAGATATTGGCTCACATGAAATTTATTATAGTTTTATAAGCATATCTAATTGTGTGTAATTGAGAATTGTGAAAGCGATCGAGAGAGAGGGCGAACGATTCTTTGAACAAGAAAAATGAAACGTAAAGCTAAAGGGCTAAAGTGATATTTCATATCTCGACAATATTTTAGACAATAAATATACAATTATATAGATTATGGGTGCTTTCATGTGAGCTTCGATTAAATAATATATTTATTTGACTTTAAAAGGATACACTATTTTGATAGTATCATCTTTTTTAATGTTAAAATTAGATTAAATAAAACAATTATGGCAAAAATACAAGAAATTATGTGAAATAAAAGAAAATTTATCGAACAAGAAAAATGTTCACTGTATGTTCCTTGGCTTTTGCTGCTAAATCTAGTTAATGCAATGGGATAAAAATAACTGGTCTAGTTCTGTGTGATATTCGGTCAGCATGCTATGTGCTTCCAGTTACCGCTCTTGTATTACGAAAACCTGTGTTTAAGGAAAAATGTAGTCAATATATACGGAATTTAAACTATAATCGATTTTTATTTCACCCCATTCACTAGAAAATCGATGTTGAAATTATATTTATTATTTATTAAATAATTAATTATTGTAACTATCAATTAAAATTATTTATTGTATTGCGAAATGTATCCATAGATGATTACGAGATGGTCTAATCCTAAGAGCGAAATTAATTATCATAATGTAATAACTAAATCTGATTATCAAATATATAAATCCACTTAATCGAATAACACTTACTATAAATTAAACATGTCAAAATCGTATTTGAAAATCCAATATTAAACTAAAATTGAAAATTGATTAAATTAAATTCATTTAAAATATTTGAACGACTCACAATCACTGACAGCTTCGAATAGTGCCAACCATCCTCGTCCTTCATTAGCACTTGAAGATTTATATCGAACGTTTAATTGATTATCCGAATATATAACAGCTGGTTGATCCTAAAATAATGAAATTTTATTTAAAAAAAAAATAAATTTGTTATTTAAAACTCACATTTTTACAGAATGTATGAACGCTTGATTGATTTGTCGTAATTTGCAAATAAGTCGATTCGCAATTGCCTTGTATATTGAAATCTAATATAAAAATGGATTTTAATCAATTTCAAAATGGATTTATATCAAATTTACCGGAAATTTTAATCGCAACATTCATACCAAATGGTACTTTAACCGTCCACTCGCACATAATATCTTGTTTATAAGGCCGTGGATATAAAGGACTACTGAACCGACCTTTATAATTGTACAAAGTACCACCACAACCTATACCTTGATCAGTAGACGTGTACACTAAATCGTAAGTCGATACATGGATGGTTCTTTTATTCCATGCATGTATCCAAAGTTGATTTGAAGATGAAAATATTGGATCAGGTAGCGCGTAACCGCAAGCTCTCAATAACACTTTACCATCTTGAGAATTCTGGCGTATCTTTTATTTATTGGGAGAGAAACGTTAGTTTTGTACGTTGAAAGATATTTGAATTTATCAATATTACCTCTAAACCAACTTGATTGCAATTCTCCATTGGAAATAGAAGAAACTGTTGGAAATATAGGGAAATTGTATAATTATTCGGTACAGTAATTGTGGTATAACAATCCGTAAATTTGGTGGCATAAATACGGCCTTGTAATGAAGTAAAATTGCGATTACACCCTAAAATAATTCATCAATAATTGCGATAGTTAACTATTATTTTAATACCGATAGTGTGATATTCTAGTTTGAAGCCTTTTCCACGATTCTCCATTCTATTGGTACTAGAAAATTTGATAACAATCATATTCTTTTGGGTGTAATAATCAAAAGGTTTTTGTTTTCCACAAAACTGATGGTATCCAACTATTGTTGAATATGGCTAAAATTAACAAATCAATAATTAATTGAATTAAAACATAATTAAAATTAACCGAGAATTCTGCTGTTGTTTTCCGATTTCCCGATATAATCGTCCATGGTCCTAAACCGTCACTAATTATTTGATTAAGCTGAACAAATATACAGAGTAAAGTAAATTAATTGATTTATACGAAACAATTTTTAATTACCGGATCATCGATAATCTGCAATTTATCTTTAAGGCACATATTACCGTTAGAATTCGTCGGACTATCTTCAAGTAAATCGAAATCTTCGAAATGTAACGCCATTTTTTGCGTACCCTTTATCACCCACATACATTTGATATTATCAGGATATTGATTTGGATAATTCGGTGATACTAACATTTGTTTATTCTCAGTTGCATTCAAATAAGCTGGACCGCAAGGAGCTGAAATTTGTTTGTTTGTTTTAATTAAAAATCAACGTTAATAATTCAAAATTACAAGGTATTGTTGTTAAAGTTGAACGGAATACTGGTTGGGCAATACCGTTTGAGAATAAACGAATTTGTGTAATTGCACCGGATGTTATGAATTCTTCGTTAAAACTACCCTTAATTCCGCATAATTTCGCTATAGTTTCCGACATCGGTGACAATCCGTCTTTTATCTTCAATTAATTCGAATTAATTTAATTAAATATCATGTTTAAAACGATATTTACCTCCAAAAAGTCTGAATTATTCTTATTATTACAAGAACCATCCAATGATAACCAGGTGAATTTAATTTTAATTGTATCCGTACTAGGGGCACGAATATTCCATATACAATCCATTGATCTCAAATTGGGGGCAACTAAATTATAGGGAGTTGACGTTAATTCAATATCACCACCGCATCCTTCTTCAGGACCTTAAATTTACAAAAATTCAATAATTACAATTTATTAAAATTAAATCAATAAATTACTATGAGTGAAATAGACGAAAGCTTTAAATCCGGTTGTTCCAACAGTACGATCGACTCGTAAACGTACGGCTAGTGTATTATTTTTAGATTTAATTACGGGTAAATTTCGATTTAGATTGCCACATAAATTAGCAATACGTGTTCTGAAGGTGGTATCTTCGAAAATATCGACATTATCGTAGAAACAATTGTATCTTGTTGGTAAATCGAATTGTTCAAATCGTACGACTACATTTTTCTTAGGTGGTGCTGTTATATTCCAAATACAAGTGACAAAACTTTGATAAATCCTACTTCTTGTGATCTTCAATAATGGTGATGAAATCATTTTTGGTTCTGTTATAATCTCATCACAGCCTTAAATTTGAAAAGAAATTAAAGATAATTTTAAATTAATTTAAAACCATTACTGTCTAATTTATAGGATAATTTAAAGCCAACTTTGTTGATATATTTATCGGTTTTGAAGACAATACTAATGAATCGACTCAATCTAACATCTGGCGGTAAATCATTTCCACAATAAGTCTGTCTTGTATAAACTAATCCCCTTGGTACAACAGAAGATATTGTAACATTATCGAATTTACAAGATGGACGAACTAGAAAAATCCACATTTATTTAAATTTATTCGATCAAATTAATCGATTATACCTCCTTCTAGATTAAAATCGTGAAATTTAACATAAATATGTTTCAATGGCGGTCCTCTAATTGCATATTCACAATTCATATTCGACTTGTAGCTTTCAGGATAACCAGGACTATAAATATAACGTTCGGTATTATCGGCTTCAAAGGTACCACCACATTTCCAATTCCATTGTGCCTAAAATTTTATAATTACAAATATTTTTAATGAATATCAATTTGTCGCAATTCACTTGAAATCCAGCACCGCCAATACGATCGTTACTTCTAAATAAAATTTTCAATCTTGTACCAGTTGAATTAAATATCGAAATACTGTCACGGCCGCATTTACGTCCTGTATCTACCCATTGATCATCACGCCAGTCCCATATTTGTATAAAATCATTAACACAATTATCCGTTTGTTCGATTTGAAATCGTGAAGTAAACTGTAAACTAATATGATAGCCAATATCGCAACGTATTTCCCATAAACATTCAGCATTATTCGGATATTCCTTCGGATAGTTGGGTGTTTGGATAATTCGCGTTTCATCATGAAATATACCACCGCAACCTAATTTGTTTTTGTAAAATTAAACAACACAATATTGAAGCAATCTTACCGTTAATGACAGGTTCGTATTTCAAACTAAATCCGGTTGCATCACTGCTATCTTTATCGTATTTGTAATTTATCCATAAACTGTTCGTTTGCGATAAAATCGTCGGAAGATTATTGTTACAATATTTACCGATTTTCGGTTTTGTTGGTAAATCACCGTTAAAAATTTCAATATAACTCTTATCGCAATCTTTACCTAAATTAATTGTTATCGGTGTTAATTTGATTGTTTGATCTTTCGGTAATTTCAATAACCATGAACATTCGATTGATTTAGAATATTTGTTTGGATAATTTGGACTTGATATTGTACCGGTTTCGCCATTAATAACACCACCACAAGGGTAAGTGTTGTAGGAAATTGTATAATTTAATTCTACATAACGACTACGTGACGCCTATAATGGGAATATTGTGAAAATAATTCAAATATCATTAAAAATTGTGTACCAATATTTTTGTTCTTGGTAATGGCGAACGAACGGTAATAGAATTTTCGATGGTGCTACAAATACGTGCCAAATAATCCTTGTTATTGTCTGTAAAATAAAAATATAGAATCTAACGCTGTTTTTCTTTTCAATTACCTGAAACTACATGAACAAAATCTTGGGCATAATCGCATCTTCCGATTCTTCGTGTCGAATTAAATGATGTTTGTATTGAAATAGCCACAGTTTGATCGAGTCTTGCCTCATTTTTATGAATATATGTACAATAAAATGGTTCCGTTCTATTTTCTGGATTCTTTAAAATACCGCTTGTTTGATCGAAATCACCACGACAAACTTTAATTGATAAAATAATTAAATAAAATTTGTTTTAATTAGAAATCATCTACCAGTTGGTTCGTTTGAAGAGAATCTTCCGTAAAATCCTCGATGATTTCCACCATGCGCCCAATAAAATATCGCCATGTAATTTTCGCTAGATTTGATAATTCGTTGTGTACTGACTCCGGAAATCATAATAATATGTGATTTGAAATTGTCGCCATTGAAAAACGATATTCCACCGCCGCGAAGACTAGTTCCGATGTCCAAATCAACAATTTCGAACTTAATTCGGCGCCCCTGTGGTACCTTTATTACCCATTTGCATCTTCTATAGGGCTGTCTAAAAGCTGGTGAACGTATTGTACCGAAATCGGTTTCAATCACACCGCCGCATTCTAGAATTGAATCCAATTATTTTCGAATTATTAAAATTGAATAATCTTGCCTTGGACTGAAGAGTTGAACATTATTGAAAATGAACTTTTACGCAATAAAGCTTCTTCGCGACTGTTGAATTTAACGAAAATTTCATTTGACGAACTTTCTATAGTTTCAGGTGTTTGATCACCACAATACGGTCCGTAATTTAAAACTTCTTCACTAGTCTGATTCTTCTCGTAAATTTGTAAATATTCTTTTGAACTACAATTTGTGTCGCTATAAAGATCGAATTTATTAAAATTCAATTTGATTGTATGATCTAATAGTCCAATAATTCGCCATGTACAATCGATTGGATTATTAATTGTGTGTAAATTTTCGTGACTATATTGAAGAATTCCATTTCTATCGCGTATATTACCGCCGCATTTTGCTGAAATTGAAGTCTTTATGGACGAATTTTAATTATAAAATAACTTACAAATTGAAATCGCTGCTTTAAAACCATTACCCGGTTCATCAACTTCGGTAAAATATTTAATAAATATTATATTACCAGTAGAGAATTGTGAACTGGGTGTATCGGAACAAAATCGTGATAATAATGGTGAATATTCAGTACCGCCGTCATGAATTTCAACATATTCTTTAGAACATCTGAAAAATAATAAAATTTCTATCACTTAGAAAACAATTGTTCAAATCGCATACTGTGCTGTAGCAGATAGATCGAATCGATCGTGAAAATCTATACGAAGAGTTTCAGTAGGAGGTCCAACAATAGTCCAAGAACACTCTGTATGCGGATGGGGTACATTCGGGTAATTCGGTGATGTAATTTCTGTTGTGTTTAGATCGTTGTTTAATAAAATTTGACCGCCGCAATTTAGTGAAATTTCATTGTATCTCAATTTAAATCCCTAAAACAAATCAAATTTACAATTAAATAAAATTGAAACAGTCTAAATTTACTCGATTCAATATATGTCCAGTATATTTAACATAAAGGTGATTTCCTGTTGTTTCTAATTTCGGTGGTAACGAATTGCCGCAGTATTTACCGTTACCCAAGAATGGTGAATCGGAAAATTGTCCATTTCGTAACTAAAATCGAAACATTCTATTATGTTGAATAATAATTGAAATTATTACCATTAAATAGTTGATACAATTATCGGAATTAGGATCTTTCTCAAGATCGAAACTAATAAATTCGACTTCAATCCGACGACCCGAACGTACAGTGATATTCCATTGGCACTGAAATAAAAATATCAATTTATATAAAATGAAAATTTATAATATTTTAATCGAACTTCAGATCTGCCATATAGACCATAATACGAAGATGATGAATTCGATAAATCGATAAATCCGGTTGGTTCGTACATTGCACCACCACAATCTGTAGCAATTAATTCGAGAAAATTTTTAATCAAATAGAGGAATAAAACTACCTTCATGGACTCGAGCTGAGAAACCGGAACCGTTGAAATATCTATTCGATATGAATTTAACTTTCATCAAATTCGTTCCATGGACACGTTTATAATTGCTGTCGTTACAAAATCGCCCTAAAGATTCCCAATCAGGCGAATTCATTCTTTTTTGAAATACTTCAACATAATCTTGATAACATTGCGGACTAAACTGTCGGTCGAAATTAATATAATCGAAATTTAGCGAAATACTATTCATTGATATTGTCGAAAATATCCATTGACATTCTAAATTATCTTTATAACCGTTTGGATAGCCTGGTGATGTTATTATAGAAGCATTTTTACGTAAATGTAAATCGATTGTTTCTTCTTCACCGCATTTTTCAGCTATTTTACAAAACAAATTTATTGATAAATTCGGTAAATTATAGAAATTTCCTACTTTTAACGCCCGAAATTCGGCTCGGTCTATCATCTACAGATCGCCATTCTAATAGAAACCGATTATCGAATCGATACGAAACGTAAGCCTTCAGTAGCATCACATTTGTTATTGATTCAATTGGATTTGGTAATTCTGTACCACATAATGTTTTCAACAAACTTCCAGTATCATCGTCACCATCGTACACCTTAAAAATTATATTAAAATTAGAAAACGAATTTTCTTTCTTTTTAATCTACCAATAGACTCGTCATCATGCACGATGCATCGTAATCTTCCATTAGAAAATCTTTGAATGTCAATATAATTTTTCTTTGATGAGCCGCAGTAATTTTCCATATATGCGGATTATCCAATTTGGCGCTTTTCGGATATAATGGCGAGGAAATAATTCCAAAATCACCAGTTAATTCAACAAACGAATCTAATAAAAAACAATAAACAATAATTGTTCAAATTTGTTGGAAATTTTACCAATTTTATATTCAGCAAGAAAACCTTTTGCTGTACTTGTTGCTTCCGGTGTACTAGTTTTTAAATATATCCATAAATTTCCAACATGTGTTATATTATCCGGTAGATTATTATTACAAAATACACCCAATAATTTTCCAGAACTATTCCATCGTCTTATTTCAAGATAATCGGTGTTACAATTGTCCGATGATAGAAGATCGAACGATAGAAAATTGAGCGATAAACGGTTACCTGAAAAGCATTTTTAACACACAACTATTTAAAAATCAAATCTATTGTACCTTCAGAGATGGCTAATGTCCACTCGCATTCAACGTTAGTTGGATAAATCGATGGATAACCGGGTGAGGCGAAATTGCCTTCTTCTGACACAAGAGTACCACCACATTCTTGAATTGTTTAAAATAATAATTAAATTCAATCAAATAAATTCGTTAATCTACCTGAATCATAAATCGAAAATGTTGCTATCAAATGTACATGATAATCAGCAACAATGTGTAATGCTGAACCACGACTAGTTATAGTTGGTGGTAATTTGCTAGAACAAAATTGTCCTAAAACCGGTGATTTATCCGATTCACCACCATAAATGATTAAATTATGAGTGTAATTATCGCAATAATTGAAAGTTATGTGTAAATAGGTGATAGTTAATGATACGTGGTCTTTTGGATTTTGGGCAACAATAGTCCATGTACAAGTTGAACTATATTCGTAATCAACATTTTCGGGCGATGTTCTTATAATTCCTCTACTAGTTGCTTCAATACGTGCCCCACAAGCCTACAATTTCGATTAAAATGATTGTTGATAAAGCAAAATTGATTACCTTTCGATATTTGGCTTTAAATCCTTTCGATACTTGTTCATCATTAGATATCATTTCTATATATAAATGATTGTGTGATGATACAATTGTATTATTCGGTTTATATTTTTCGGTAATTGTTATTAAAATTGGATATGCAGCAGTTGGACCATCATAGACTTTAACGAATGTTCCAATTGATCTATTGTGTGGATTAAGATTCGGTAAATCGACATCTTCGAATGTTAATTCAATTAAATGATGTTCATCGATATCAATCAACCAACCGCACGTATCGTTCACGTCGAAATTATTTGGATAATTTGGCGACATTATGTAACCGTTGGTTGCCGTATATGTACCACCACATTCTAAAATTATCAGTTCTTTAATCTATCAAACTACAACCAAAATTGGTTGTTATTCTAACGAAATTTTCTAACTTCTCTTATTCTAGTATTTGGATAGTGAAAATAACTTACTTGATGTTTTTGTAGAATAATTGCCATAAAATCCACGGCCACGGTATGAACTATCGGCTTTAAATTTGATAAACATCGAATTTCCGGTACTAATAATCGTTGTTGGTTTATTTTGATGGCATACTCTTGTCAATTCCGGATATGTATCATCAATACCATTAAATATTTCAATATAATCATAACCGCAATTGTTATCCTTTTCAATATCAATTACCGGGAATGTTATTTCAATACTATTACCAGGTTCTGTTTGTATTTGCCAAATGCATACAACTAAATGCGGATATCCATTAGGATAGTTTGGTGATACAATAGCACCATTTGGTTTCGTTAATAAGCCCCCACAACCTTCAATTTGCCATTCAAAACGAAAACCGTTACCAACTAATAAAGCATCGGTAACGAATTGTACTCTAGCATGGTCTGAATTTAATGTTATCAACGGTGGTAATTCATCGCCACAATAACGGTCATATTTAATAAAATCGTCACCATCATCCTCATAATCATTAGACGATTGTTTATACGATATCTATACGACAATTTCATCATTTTAATCGATTTATTTATATTGAATTTACCTGTAAATAATCGTAAAGACACACGCGTCCTGTGCTATTGGTACCGGGCGATTCGCGTTCTAAATCGAAATGCGAAAATGTAATGTTGATTTTATTCTTATCGGAAACTTTAATGTCCCAAACGCAATTCAAATTGTGTGGATATGGATTTGGAAAATTGGGGCTTTCAACAACTCCACGGAAACCAGTTAGTGTATTATTACATTCTGAAATATAATTAATGGGTTATTAATTATTTATAATTTAAAATTTACTTGTGTTATATTGTAATTGGAATCCTCGTCCTCCATCACTAACATCAGTTGTGAATTTAACGGTCAGATGATTTGTTGATGATTGAATTTGTTGAGTTGGTTGTTGTTGACAATAACGCCCCAAACTATTTGAATTCATATTTATACCGTTGAAAAACTATAAAAAAATATTTAATTTAATAAAATAATTAATAATCGTTATTACTTCAACATAATCGATGGCACAATTTGAATGTTGTTCGAGATCTATATCGGAAAATACAACTTCAATCACAGATCCAGCACTAACTGATATTCTCCAAATACATTCTAAATCATCTGGATATGATTCAGGATAATTCGGCGATATAATCGAACCGGTTGGTGAATTTAAATCACCACCACATCCAGTCGATGTCGAATCCCAATATATTTTAAAACCTTTCAATGATGTTGTTAAGTCCGATTTAAATTTTAAATAGACTTTATTAGTTTGTGACGGTATTAATTTTGGTATTTTTCTACCACAATATGTACCAAATAGAGGTGATGAACTTGAACCACCATTTCTATAAATGAATTATTTAATAATTTAAACCGAAATTATCTAAATTTTACCGTATTTTCAACCAATCGTAACGACAATTCCAATCGTGCTCAATCTCAAAATCTGTAATATTCAACATTATTTGATGGCCCGGTTCGGCATGAATCACCCAAGTACATTCAATATTATAAGGGTAGTTTTCGGGATAATTGGGTGTTTTAATAATACCACTGCTAGTATAATAATTACCACCACAGACTGAAATTTAAACGAACATTAAATTGATTTAAATTCTAAATAAACTCACCATTTGAATCAACAATGAACGTATAAGAAGCTAGAAATCCATCGCTGTTGATTGTTTTATCGGTAACAAATTTAACAGTAACTGTATTGGACGAACTCAACAATATTGGTGGTGTTGAATGGCCACAAAATTTGCCCATCGATCCTCCCATGCCTGTTTCAGTATTATTATCAAATATTTGAACGTAATCGAACGTACAAGCCGAGCTCTCTTCAACATGGAAATTCATCCAAATAATTTGAATAACATATCCGGGTGGTGCTGATAAAATCCATTCACAATTATTCTCGCCTTCGTATTCGTTTGGATGATTTGGTGAACGGATTGTACCGATATTTTCTTTTAAAATACCGCCACAATTAACTTGATTTGTTGTATAATTAGCTTGAAAACCGACATCTTCAACACTAATATCACTAACAAATCGTATCCATAAATAATTGTGTGTTGATATAATCGGTGGCGGTGCTTTTGAACAATAACGTCCGATTAATGTGGAATTTTCGTTATCACCATCCCTAACTTCAACGTAATCATAAATACAATGGGGATAGGAATTTGCTTCTAAACTTAAATCGGTAAATTTCAGCGTTATACTTGTTCCAACTGGTTGTACTATCTCATAGATACAATTACTTTGGCCTGAATATGAATTTGGATAGCCGATAGACTGGATTGTTCCAGTAGGTTTGGTAAATTTACCACCACAAACTGAATATTAAATACAATTTAAACCGTATTAATCAGTATTTTATTAAATTCAAATACCTGTTTCGTATTTTAGAAGAAAACCCTCGTCTGATGTAGACCAATCTGTTTGAAAGACTATAACAACTTGATTGCTTGTTGTAATATAAGGTGCTGGCAAATTTCGTCCACAATATCGTCCAATTAACGGCGAATCAGTGTTGGGTCCATTATAAATCTATTAAATATTGTAAATAATATTTGGATAGGAAATTAAAATCTAAAAACTTACAGAAACATGATCGAAACGACATTGTTCTGATGTTTCTAACGCAAACGATAAAAATGTCAATCTAATTCTCGATGTACTTGGTAATTTAATTTTAAATTCGCAAAATAAATCGGATGGATATCGCCCGTCGAATGAGGGTGATCGAATTTCGCCTTGTTCACTTGTATAAACACCACCACAACCAGGTATTCCTATTTTATTTATTTTATAATTATTTTAACACATAAGAACAGTACGGGCATACCTTCAACAACAGAATATGTAATTTGGAAACCTGGATAATTTCTGCTTTGATCCGAATGGAAATGAATTAAAGCATCTGAACCGGGTGAAAATAACGGTTGTGGATGGGAGGTGTTGCAATATTTTTCAAAAACAGGATCGGTTGTAAATTGTCCAGATATAAACTGTAATACATTTAATAATTATCGAATAAATCGACTTTAAAAAAAATTACCTCCAAATAATCGTGATCACAATCCGAATTGTCGCCGATTATCAACGTGAAAAAATGGAACAGTAATCGTTTACCAGTTGGTGCACTTAAAATCCAATAACAATCCCTGAAATTTCCACAAATAATATAATTATAAGAAAATAATTCTTAAATACCTGTTATTGGGGTAGTTTCCAGGAGACCCGGGTGATTTTATTGAACCATGCGATGTTACAGTTATTGTGTCTCCGCAAACTGTAATTTAATAATAATAAAATAATGATAGAATTACAGTAAAAGTTTAATATGTTACCTACCTGGATCTACAGATTCCCAATTTAACTCAAAACCACTTTTAGCTACAGTATTATCAGTTCTGAACCATAAATAAATAATATTATGTGTCGAAGTAATAACACCACCATTTGGTAATTGATTACCGCAAAATCTGCCTAAAGAAGGCGCTAATGTATTTCGACCATCATGTATTTGTAACCAATCAAATTGACAACTTCTCGATGATTCCAAATCGAATTTTGTAAATGTTATATTCAATACTTTCGTTATATTCGTTTCAATAATCCATGCACAATTTAGTCGATGATTGTACGTTGTCATGCTACCAATAGGATAAACTAAAGTGCCATTTTCTGTTCTTAATTGACCGCCACAAGCTTGTCGTTCTTCGTCACAACGTTGGCCAGTAAAAGCACTTGAACAGATACAGCGAAAAGAAATACCAAGTACTGAGATACAAGTGCCACCATTTAAACACGGATTGGATGCACAAAGATCGCGAAGAACATCACAATTACGACCTAAAATCATCTCTAATAATTCGATTATTATTCTTTATAAACAAGTTAACCTGTCCATCGTTGGGGACAACGACAAATATAACCACCAGTAGAATTAAGAACAGAACAAACTCCATGTACACAAGGATTTGGTGTACAAGGGTGGAAATTGTAACCAGATAAAGGGGTACAACCGTTCGGACCGATACCAGATCCAGTATATCCAGAAGGACAAATACACTGGACGTACGACAATAAGCCGGGATGATTATCTTGACACGTGGCAAGAGGGTGACAACCGCCATTATTTGTGGCACAAACGCTTCCTTGATAAGAACAAATCATACCATTACCTGTATAACCAGGTGGGCAATTGCCGCAAATTCTAGAACCCTAATTAGAAAATTACTACATAGCTAATTATCAATTTTTCTTTAAATCAACTTACAAGAGTATTAATACATTGAACGTGGGGATTTAAACTACAACCGCCATTGAAGAATTCACATTCATTAATATCAGTGCAATGATAACCATTTCCAGTATAACCTAGATGGGAGTTTAGAATGTTTATTTATTAATTAAAGTAAATTATACCTGCTGGACAGCCTCCACAACGAAATGATCCAGGTAGATTCACACATGCTACAGTCGGATTGACTGAACATGGTGGTTTTCCTGTTCTGCATTCATCAACATCACTATTACATGCGGGATTAGTTCCATCAGTGGTCCATCCCTTAAATAAATAGAATTGGATGAAAGATTAATAAAAATCAAGTATATTTCTACCTGATCACAAATACATTTATATCCAAATTCATTATTTTGAGATACACAAGTACCATGTCCGCATAATTCGCTACTAGAGGCCGAATTGCAATCGTTAGATCTCTTGGTGCAATGGACACCGTACCATCCTCGCGTGCAAACACACCTTAAAATTTATAAATTGTAGAAAATCGAAAGATTTTAAGAGTTGTGATGATTTTCGATGATTCGATGAAATGATTGGGGAATTTTCAATTAATAATGAAATTACTCGTATCCTCCTGGCTTATTGATGCATCGCGCTTCATTCTGACAACCCAAATCGGTTCCAGCAAATCTTGTACATTCATTCACATCAACATCACAATTTTCGCCTTCCCATTCCGGTGGACAACGGCAAAGAAACGAATTGAATAAATCAACACAAGTACCGCCATTTTTACAAGGATTGCTCAAACATTCATCTTTAACTAACAGATTTTCAAGATGGGACACTCGTATCTGTAATCCGGTTACACGGCGGTTCAATCTTCTTAAGCTGCGAGTAAACTTGAAGGACAAAAATTAATGGAAATTTTTGCTTAAACATGAATAATTTCGTACTAGAGGTGAAATTGTCGTTGAATTCCTTGAATTGCCTTGCAATAATAGAAGTCTTTGTATTAAACCATCGTCGCCATCGAGAAGCTGCTCAAATCGGTGGATCTTTTCAAATGAACTTTCGAAATTTGTCTTATATTTTGCCATAGCTTGTATCGCATCGTCAGTCTGCAAATATTTGAAATAAATACAAGGTATATTTATCTCGATTTTTAGCCAAATAACGCGCTAATTATCGAGATATTAGCAATCAATAATGGGTAATTTAATTACAATTTGAGCGGATCTTGTTAAGTCAACTCCATTTACATGAACCCTACCGACACCCTCGGTTACAAAACTGATATTTTTATGTTCAGCAGTTTTGAAAATTAGATGGCCGTCTTGTGATAATATTCGTGGTCTATGAAAGGAAATTAATTAAGTTTATCGATCGATTTTTAATTAACTCAAAATCGTAGAAAAATACAGTTCTACTTACTGTGGTCCATAATTAGTAAATGAAGCACTAATATTGATAACATCAAATAGACTCAAGTATAAAAAAATTAAAAAAATCATTTTAATTAATATCAATAGTTCATATTGTGAATATAGATCTGCATATTATTAATGATCGTTTTAGACTAATTGTTGGTTTTGAGTTAACAATTTAATAAATAACAAGGGGGCGTTGGGTGGTGTATCGAATTTCACGAAATCTATCAAATTATTCTCAAAATTATCGCATTTATATGTGGAAAAATTGAATAATTATTCATTTCGATATTGATACAATTCTAAAGAGGCAATCTTCATTGAAAAATTAAACTTTCTGAGAAGAGGATCCAAGACAAATATCTGTCGCATAACATCGCAAACAACTCAAAATTTACAAGTCTCGAAAAACTGTGCAAAATCCTGAAGTATTGAGCAGTCAAAGATGAGTTGTTTAATGAATTCGTATCGACAAAGCAATCAACCGGGTGTTAAAAAGTCTTATAAACATGGTAACGATTGATGTTTTCAACTTCACTGCGACTGTTTGCGGGCTTTTGTGGCGGCTTCGTTTCGTAAAAACGAATTTATTGGAAAATAAACGTACACAAAAGGCTTCTATGTATTGTATTCTGTAACTATCGATTCTTTAGCACTCTCGTTGAAAAGAGCTTCTTTCGCACTCTACAATACTGTCATTGTATAATTGAAAATAAAATAGATTCACAAGTGAGTATCAATATCCAAAAATTTTGAGAATACCGCAGATAATCTTGAAATAGAATTAGAATGTTGGATAGATGTCGAAACAATTTAAAAATTTAAAAAAATACAAATTTTATTGATCAGACTATCTGAAAGCGAATAATTTGCAACAAAAATTCTACGAATTCTATATCTGATGTCATACGTTTATTTGAATTGAATGAAAATAACGAAATAACTGACAAACTAACTGATAAGAAAAATATAGATAAGGAAAATTTGCAGTTAATAAACAATTGATGATATTCGATAATGTCGTGTTTAAAAAAGATCGTCGTCGTTGGTGATGGTGGTTGTGGTAAAACTTGTTTATGTGTTGTGTTCAGTAAAAACGAATTCCCCGAAGATCATATACCGACAATATACGACACTTATACGAAAACAATAGAATTTAATAACGAAATTGTCGAATTGGCCCTTTGGGATACCGCCGGTGAGGAGGAATATGACCGTCTACGGCCGTTATCGTATCAACGAACCGATGCAATAATTTTGTGTTTTTCAATTGATAATCCCGACTCTTTGGATAATGTTATAGAACGTTGGGCGCCGGAATTGAAGTATTTCTGTCCTGGTGTACCAATCATATTAGTTGGTAATAAACTAGATTTGCGCAATGATACCGATATTGTACAATATTTAAATCAACACCGACAACAACCAATTAGTTGTAAAGACGGCTGTAAAGTCGCCAAAAAAATTAAAGCAAAAGCATACATTGAATGTTCAGCTAGATATTTAATAAATATCAAAAACGTATTTATAACCGCCGCACAATATGCTATCGAAACTGGAAATAAACCGAAAAGGACATGGTTTTGTAATTGTCGATAATTACCGATTTTAGACGGGTTAATAATAAATTTCAAACGTAGATATTAACTTTATTATATTACTAGAAGTAAGTTTAGAGATTTATAGATTTTCTACAATTTGTTGTTACAATACTGACAAAAATTTCTATAAAATCTCTTAAAATACATTCAATCACAGATTTTTTGTCATATTGATAATAATTAATTTTCGTCTTTTGTACTAGAAAATTGTAACATTCGATTTTTGTTAATTATATAATTTAGAAATAATTATATGGATAAGAAATCGATTATATATCAAAATAATTTTTTTAAATAACGTTTTTGTAATACAATATCAAATTCAAAAAAATACAGATATCTATAATTTGATTATTTTGTACGTCGAAATATGGCAATAATGACTATTGAATGAAAATAACAAACGATTATATGAATTTTTCATATTAAGTACATTTAGAATGTAAAAAACGAGAAAATTGAATTTATTGTTGTTTTGGTTTATAATGCAATGGGAAAACTTGTGTAATCTCCCCAATACCTTTAGCAACACCCTCTCTAAATAATAATCTTTGTCCAACAGTTACATATTCTGGATGTACTTTAAATTTAAATAATACCGATGCTCTTTCATTTGTTTGTAAACATTTCGATGCAAATATACCGATAATAACAGCTGTTTGTCGTATATTACCAATATGTACCGTTGTTTGATAGCCAGGATATATAGCTGTTGCATGAAACAATACAGAAACACTAGCTTGAAAGAATAGACAACCTTTTGCATTACAATTATCTTTTAATAATACCATGCCATTTCGTAAATTCGGCATATAAATATCTAAACATAATGCTGCACTTTGTCCAGCACGTACCATTCTACACGGTACACGATTACGATGTATCGATTTTATTGTTACTGAACGAAATGTACCATCTTTTTGTGGACCAATTTGCATTTTCATACTTTCAGTTATAACACCTTTTGTTAATAAACCACCAATTACTTGACCTAAATCACCGGCACGGAAATTTTCGTCTATTTGAAATACAGGCGATTCCTACAATCCAACAATATTGATTAAAGATGATCTTTAAATCAAATAAATATTCATTTATTTACTTTTAAAAAATCTAATAAAAACACCAACTTTTGTTTAAAAGCAATAATAGAAATAATTTACACATGCATTGTTCAATAATTTGGAATGTGGAATATGAAAATTTGTTAGGAAATATCACACTGATAAAAAAATACACAACACTTAAAAATAACGCAAACGCACACAAACTAATATGCAAAAATCGAATCAACTAAAAAAAATTAGCAAATATTCAATATTAAAGCAACTTATTACCTGTTCTAATCTTTCCTTTTCTTTTGTACTAATTCCAGGTGGTAATACGTGTAAAAATTTCAATAATAATTCTAAACCTTCTCCACTAACACAAGAAACACAAAATATCGGTACAACATTTTCTGTTAATTGATTAGCACCAGCTGTTATAACATCATCTAAATTTTTTATAATTAATGGTACACGCCGGCTACCAACTTGTTTTAAAAATGATTCTAACGATTGTAATGTTGTAGTTGGTGATATTAAATCAATTTTTGTTATAACAATAAAAAATGGCACATCTAAAGCGACCGCTATTGTTAAATGTTCTTGTGTCATACCAATAACACCAGAAGTACTTGATATCTAAATAACAATAATGATATTGAATTTAATTTATTATTTAAATTAGAATTTACCACAAGCATTGCATGATGAGGCGAATAACCCGATAATCCTTGTATTGTTGTTCTGAGATATTTCTTATGGCCAGCAAGATCTAAAAATGTCACTAATTTTGTTGATGTATCACAAATTTCTTCAGCTGTTATCAATTCGCTATAACTGTAATTAATTGCTTGTCCCTGTAATGTATTTAAAAATAACAAACAATAAAATGAATCTCCTTTATATAACTGATATATCTTTCGATAAGTCATTTTAAAGGAAATTGAATAAAAATAAACCTTCGAATTGAATCCAAGTATTTCGTGTGAAATTGATGATGTCCTACCACTTTGTATTTCATGTAAATGACGGAACATATTTAAACGTGCCCTTCCTCTACCATTATCTAAACTACCTTGTGTTAATACACCTAATAATGTTGATTTACCAGCATCAGCATTCCCCAATACAGCAAGACGTACTTCAATATTATTTTGATCATCTGGTACTTTACGTACTAATACTTCAGCTATATTACGTCCATTATCTAATGTACGTTCTCTTAATATTGTTGTTGTTGCACCTAATTTTAATGCCATTTGTTCTAATGTTTGTAAACTAGCTGTCATATCACGTTGTGATAAACCAGCCAATATACCACTATCTTCAACACCAATTTCATATATTGCCTCACCATTGCCTTCACGTAGACGCCATTTCAACTAAAATTATTATACACAAATCGAATATATTAAATATAAATATAAATATACAATATAAAAAAAATTGATCCTCGGTGAAAAACAACAATCAAGAATTGATCTACGATCATATAATTGACTTTAATTAATTAAACTGGGCAAATTTAATGATTTTTCGATGATAATTATGCAGAATGATAAGAAATAAAAGAATTTTGTATAAAAATATAAATGATAAGTTGGCGGGTTTTTACCAATTGGATGATGCAATATTATATAATGGTTTGTTTTTAAAATAAACAAAAATATAAATGAAAATTGCGCCAAAAATTTTATTCTTTATTTACCTGTGTAACTAAATGTTCGAAACGCTGTTTTGTTGGATTGATAATTTTCAATTTATATTCAATATTACCAACTTGTGGTTCTGGCGGAAGAGATTGCCTATTGTTCATATTATCGATTGTGAATTCTTCTGTATTGCAATCATTGCAATTATTTGGATCAAAAAGACTTAAAAACGAATCCATTTTGTTCAATACAATCTAAAAATTACAATTTTATTAATTTTTGTTAATAATAACAGTATTATAATATAACATATTGTTGATGATTATGAAATTTGGTGAAAGTTTATAGAAATAGTTCAACATTGCGTAACATCTTTACAAATTGATTGAATATCGTTTTTTCTTTATTTGTACATTTTTTAATTATACATTTTGCCAATTATTCCAAGTATTTGTTCTATGATATCAGCTGATAAACGAACAAAATGATACAATGAAGAAACAATAAACGATAACAATAATTAAATGAAATATTTTATACCTTCAATTTTTTTCGATTATTCCAATAAAACCGTGTACAAATTCAATTAAAATAACATTATTATCCGATTACGTGAATCAAAACAATCACAAATTTTAAAACAACCATTGTCGATCACTTGACAACTAATAATGATCAAAACAACAAACAATAATGATAAAAAATCGCTATACGAATAGTGATATTTTTACTTCGTCGATTCCCATTGGACGATTAAATTTACAACGCTGCAATCCACCAATAAAATTCGACAACTGTACAACGGATAATCGTTGCTATGCGTATATGCCGTAAACGTGACAATTAAAGCGCACACTCCGATCCTATAAACCGCGGCTAATTTGAATATTTCTATGATGTATTTTGATTTATTTTTGATATTGTTGCATCCTCGATAGTACCATTTTAACTTGTTAAAAAAGCAATTTTATCTCCATCAATAAAAATGAATGTATTGACTATAAATCGACAATATTTAGATAAGATTTGATCGTGTAATCAAATGGCAATGTAAATATAGCAATTATTAGAAATAATTATACAGCCTGTATAATGGAGTTGTTTCAGTTGTTTTTAGTGTTGAGTGGATGTGTAGAGGGCGCTCGGAGCGTCTAACAAGTGTCAATGTCGTCAATGTGATCTGTTTGGCGGGGTGCATCCGTGCATGTGAATGAATGTTGGTGTTATTTGTGTTGTTATTGGCTCCATTGGAAATGTTAGAAGAAATGATAGTAATTAAAATTATTATATTTCTTATATACACCTTTTTATTGAATTTAAAACAAATTATTGATTGTAGAATAGTTTATAAGAAAGTGATATTAAGAATAAATGGCAATGGCTTGCTATATAAATGAGAATGTGTACACACATACATTTACACCTAGGGAATATCAAGTGGAATTATTGGATTCAGCTAAAAAAAGGAATACAATTATATGTTCAAGTACTAGTTCGGCTAAAGCATTTATTATAATAAAATTATTACAAGAATTTTCTTACGAAATGAGAAAAGATAATGGTAAACAAGCACTGTTTCTATTAGATATTAAAAACGTACCTATTATGATATCTCATGTGAAATTATTAACTGATTTAACTGTGATTGACATTACAAATAATCCATTAAATACGGATGATATTGATAATGAAAATTTATTAAAATTAAGAGAATACAATGTTATTATAACAACAGCTGAAATATGTACATTAATGTGTAGAAAACAATTAATTGATTTAATGAACCATTATAATTTAATTGTAATCGATTGTTTATATGGTCATAAGGAGTATAAATGTATTGAAGAAATAATGTCGATATATCGATCTGTAAATACAGAAAAACCACCACGAATATTAGGCTTAACATCAGGTATATTGAGTAACGATATGAAACCGGAACGTTTAGAAGCCGAATTACAACGTTTAGAAAAATTATTAAATTCACATGTTGATACATCTAGCGAAATATTAACGTTAATACGTTTATCATGTCGGCCACGTGAACGTATTATTGAATGTGCTAAGAATATACAAAGTTCATTACACGATCGTTTAAAATATTTAATACAACAAGCTAAAGATTTTCTATGCGATCATCGTTATGATTTAAGTGAAATTTATGATGATGAATTACTAGAAGAATTCAAACAAGTACCAGATCCAAAAGAGCAACCGTTAAATTTGTTTGATGAATTCTTAGAAATATTGGAAGACCTAGGACCGTGGGCAGCTGATCGTGTAGCTTATGGAATGTTAATTAAAATCGAAAAATTAAAAGTTAAAGTACCATATGAACGACATTATTTATTGTTATGTATGACATCAACTGTATTTGTATCGATACGGGCTGAATGCGATTATGAATTTCAAAATTTAACAGATAAAGAACGAATATTTAATTTTTCAACACCGAAAGTACTGCGATTTCTTGAAGTTATCAAACAATTCAAACCGACCATAAATAAATCAGAAATTATCGAAAAAATTATAGACCACAATCGAGATAAAATCGAGGATATTAGCAATAATCATACTAATAATAATAATAACAATAGTAACAATAATAATAATACTAATAATAATAATAAAAAGACTAAAGGTAAAAGTTTCAAAAATTATCGAAGAACTCCATATGTAGTACGAAATCAGACTGATGACTTATTGTGTGCTTTAGTTTTTGTTAAGAATCGTTACAAAGCTGAAGCTCTATTCACACTACTTTGTGTATGTAGTTTAATTGTATTATTTCTATTTAAATGTTTTTTTATAATTGTTAATTTGTAGATTATGTCAAAGAATGATGAAGAATATTGGTGGGTATCAGTATCGTTTACTGTAAATAAAATAGCTGATCCAGTACGTGAACCAAAAGAAGCTGAATCGGAACATAAACGTCAAGAGGAAGTATTAAGACGATATAGAAGCCATGAATGTAATATTATGATAGCAACTGCTGCATTAGAACAAGGCTGTGATTTACCTAAATGTAATTTAGTAATACGATTCGATTTGCCTCAATCATTTCAAAGTTATATTTATAGTAAGGCACGTGCACGTGCTAATGAATCACATTTTTTATTATTTGTAAATGAGGATCAAATAACAAAATTTGTTAATATATTAGCAACATATAATGAAGTTGAAAATACATTATTAAAACGATGTTATAGTTTAGAACCTGATAAAAATGAAGAATTTCAAGCTGATTCATTTTCGATTTTATGTAAACCATATCGTCCATTATCTGATAATGGTAATTATGTAACATTATCAAATGCTATTGCATTAATTAATCGTTATTGTGCGAAATTACCAAGTGATACATTTACTAGATTGACTCCAATTTGGTATGAAACTAAAACTAATGATGGTTATATTTGTACGATTAGTTTACCAATTAATTCACCTGTTAAAAAACAAATAACAAGTCCACCAATGATGAATATGTTATTAGCACGTAGAGCGGCTGCATTTATATTGTGCCAATTATTGCATAAAGCCGGTGAATTAGATGATAATTTACAACCAATTAGTAAAGAGAATTTTAAAACGAACGACGAATACGATTGGAATATTTCATTATTAGATAATGATGATAATGATGATGAAGATGATAATAATAGTAATAATTGTACACAAAAACGTATCAGTATTGATGATAATGATGATTATTTAGAACCTAGACCTGGTACAACAAAACGTCGACAATATTATTATAAAAAAATCGCAGAAGCTTTATTAAATTGTCATCCCATATCAAATGAATCAGCATATTTTTATAAAATTGTTATGAAATTAACTTGTCCATTACCCGAAGAACAAAATACTAGAGGTAGAAAAATCTATCCACCTGAAGAATCGCCACAAGGTTTTGGTATATTAACATCCAAAGAAATACCAAAGGTATATCAATGTTGTGTAAAAACATTTAGAATTTTAATGGAATTTATTTCAGATTAGTGCCTTTCCAATTTTTACAAGATCTGGTGAAGTTAGTGTCGAGTTAGAATTGTGTTCGAAAATTATTTTAAATGAATTGCAAATTTTAAAAATTCGCGAATTTCTAAACTATACCTTCACTAGTGTGTTACGTCTACAAAAATATTTAACGCTATTCAATCCAGATGCTTCAACAAATTCCTATTTAATTGTGCCAACAATTGAAGGTAAATTTCAATTATTTTTTTCAATATTTGTTAAATTAAATTATTTATAGATTCTAGTAATCAAATATTAATCGATTGGGATTTTATTGATTTAATATTCGATAATTTAAATGTATTACCGGAAATTGTACCTGAAGACGTCCGTAAAAATTACAAATTTGATCCGGAAAAGTATCGCGATGCCGTTGTAATGCCATGGTATAGAAATCAAGATCAACCTCAATATTTTTATGTCGCCGAAATTTGTACAAATCTAAATCCGTCATCTGATTTTCCCGGTTCTGATTATTCAACATTTGAAGAGTATTATTATAAAAAATACAATATACGCATACAAAATAAGGAACAATATCTATTAGATGTTGATCATACATCGGCACGTTTAAATTTTTTAACACCGCGTTATGTTAATCGTAAAGGTGTGGCATTACCGACAAGTAGTGAAGCAACAAAACGTGCTAAACGTGAAAAATTGGAACAAAAACAAATTTTAGTACCCGAATTGTGTGCTATACACCCATTTACTGCGTCATTATGGCGTAAAGCTGTTTGTTTACCGTGCATTTTGTATCGAATTAATGCTTTATTATTGGCCGATCAAATACGAAGAACCGTTGCAATTGAATTGAAATTGGGGAAATTAGAACTCGATCTAGGTAATATTGATTTAATTTATTTGTGTTGTATTCATTTTATTTTTGAAGATTTTAAATGGCCGCCTTTAAATTTCGGATGGAGTCTTGCCGATGTGTTGAAAAAATCGAAAGAAGAGAAGAAAATTGATAAGAAAATCGATCAAATTAACGAGCACGATAAAACTCAAAATACCGATAATGATAATGATGTTGATGAACATAAAAATAACAAAGACGAATCCAGTAATAGTATAGATGATTCGGAATTAATTGAAATTGGTACATGGTCAAATGATATGGCAACATTAAATAACAATAGCAATAATGAATATACCTTAATTAGATATGCATCACCGACAAATTGGTTAAGTATTAATAATTGTCACGATAATATTGATGATGATGATGATCATCATAATAATACGGCTGATGATAGTGATATTATTGATGATGACGATGATGATGATTTATTTAGTGATTTAAGTTGTTCTGATGATGAATCAGATTTAGAATGGGGTGGTTTACGGATTGAATTTACTGGTGATAATATAGCTGAAGCACTAGATGACGATCAACAAAATGATGATAATTTTAAATTAGTTGATTATTCGAATTTATGGAAAATTGATGATGATTGTGATGATTACGCTCATAATAATGATATTTTTAATGATAATCACGATGATTGTGGTGATGATGATAAGAGTTTAAGTGAAAAATTGAAAAATGAATTTCTCAATAATTGCCAAAAAAATTATCAACATATTTTATCGTCCGGTATTTTAGTTAAAAAATCTGAATGTTTTATCAAATATACGGAAAATGATACTTATTGTAATCGTGAATTGGATATGATATCGACAAATTTTGATTTCAATAAATTATTTATCGATACAAATATCAACGAATTGTGGCACAGTAAAAATAATACAAATTTACAAAATAATCATAATAATAACGCGGTTATTATACTTAATAATAATAATAATGATGATGGTACAATATTTAAATTCGATCAACAACCGAATTTAGATCAACATCCAGGACCTAGTCCGAATGTTTTATTACAAGCATTAACAATGTCGAATGCTAATGACGGTATTAATTTAGAAAGATTAGAAACAATCGGTGATTCATTTTTAAAATATGCAATAACAAATTATTTATATTCAAAATATGAAAATGTACATGAAGGCAAATTGAGTCATTTACGTTCGAAACAAGTGAGCAATTTAAATTTATATCGTTTAGGTAAAAAGAAAGGACTTGGTGAATTTATGATAGCAACAAAATTTGATCCACATGATAATTGGTTACCACCATGTTTTTATGTACCGAAAGAATTAGAAGAGGCATTAATTGATGCACATTTCCCAGCAAATTGTTGGACAATATCCGATATGGCGGCCACTAGAGATATGTCAATTGATGAAATATGTACAATGGTACGAAAACGTGGTGATATTAATTTATCAGTGACGACAACAACAACAATAGGAATATCAACATCAACGTTGAGTAATACTATACCGTATAATTTAGTAACACAACATAGTATACCGGATAAAAGTATCGCTGATTGTGTTGAAGCATTAATTGGTGCATATTTAATCGAATGTGGTCCTAGAGGTGCTCTTTTATTTATGGCATGGTTAGGTATAAATGTATTACCGAAATTAGATAATGGTGTCTATGGACAAGTGAAATTGCCAAAATCACCATTATCATGTAATTGTGATTTTAAACGTTATAATAGAAATGATGATTATAATGATAATAGCGATAATTTATTAAATGTCCGTTTAAACACATTATTAGATGGTTATGATAAATTCGAAATGCATATTGGTTATAAGTTTCGTGATCGTTCATATCTTTTGCAAGCATTAACGCATGCATCTTATACACCAAATACATTAACTGATTGTTATCAACGATTAGAATTCTTAGGTGATGCTGTATTAGATTATTTAATAACACGACATTTATATGAAGATAAACGCATGCATTCACCAGGTGCATTAACAGATTTACGTTCAGCCTTAGTAAATAATACAATATTCGCTTCATTAGCTGTACGAAATGGTTTTCATCGTTATTTTCGCAATCTCTCGCCAACATTGAATGAAGTTATTGAAAAATTTGTTCGTTTACAAGAAGATAATGGACATACATTAGTTGATGAATTATATTTAGTTGTTGATGTTGAGACTGATGAAGTTGAAGATGTTGAAGTACCAAAAGCATTAGGTGATGTATTTGAATCAGTTGCGGGTGCTATTTTTCTCGATTCAGGTATGTCATTAGATGCTGTATGGAAAGTTTATTATAATATGATGAAAAATGAAATTGAACAATTCAGTAATAAAGTACCAAAATCACCAATACGTGAATTATTAGAATTAGAACCTGAAACGGCTAAATTTGGTAAACCGGAAAAATTAGCCGATGGTAGACGTGTACGTGTTACTGTTGAAGTATTTGGTAAGGGTGTATTTAAAGGTATTGGTAGGAATTATCGTATTGCTAAATGTACGGCAGCAAAATGTGCATTGAAGAATTTGAAAAAACGCGGCTTAATCAAAAAGTCCGAAGATAAGTAATTTATTATTTTACTTATTCTAGTTTCCTTTAACAAAGTGCCATTCAAATGATTTTCGTAAAATATTTTAATGTTAATAAAATCAAAATTATTGCTCTTCATTTTATCGGCATCTATCTAGTCAATCGATTTTTCATATTTTTGTCGAAACAATTCTGTGATTAAGGCATAGATACAATTACAATAAAACCAACTACCTAACTGCAATTCTACAAATTTGTTTATCGAAACATAATGCATATAAGTGAAAATCCGCACAAATAGTTTATAATTAGAAGTATTATTGTAATAAAGGCTAGATCTTATCTATCACATTATCTATATTACAGATTTTTCACAAAAATGTTAAACTATCTTTCTCGTTTCACTTGATTATATTTATGAATGAAAAAAAAAGAAAATGTGATAAGTTTTTGTATGTGATAAGCAATTTATTCATTTTCCTATAAACTATACTTATATAATACGTATTAATATGTTAATTTTTTCAAATTATTTTCAATTTTGTATTTGTTACTTATAGATATAGTGTCTTTTCTAAAAATATATTCGTAATAAAATAAATTGAAGAAAATATCTCGATTATTAGTAATACATGTACGATAATCCATTTTCTTACTAGACTTGATTGTTGCGCTAAATTCTATATCCTATAGACTTAATCATAGAAATAAGTCATTTTGAAATTTGATTGTAGATTTTATAAAAAACTTATTGATAATGATTCGAGGTCATCGTGTTTGAAAGGTGGAACTGGTATTTTAATGTCAGTTGGAGACCTTAATAATTTCTAAATTGTACTTTCACTTTAAACATTTTTTCCCTCAATCTTGCAAAGTAAAGGTCCATTTTATTGGAAAGTAAAAAAACCTTGTACATTCAATATATTATCAGATAATTTCGAAATGTTATCGATAAATAATAAAGAAAGACAGTGATATTTAAAGAATTTTTTGTGAGTGTGGGGTTTTATCTAGTAAGGGAATATTTCTAATACATTTTGAATGCGCTACAATATCTCCAATTGTATTAGTTTTATGTGAACGGTTTTTGAGTTCGTTTCAGATTTAATGCAACTAAAATAACAATGCTTTCGTATGAAGAAATTAAAACAAAACTCGCGCAAAATGGTCAAGTACACTTATTAAAATTCTTCAACGATTTAACTACCGAACAACAACAAGAACTTCTTTATCAATTAAACAATATCGAGTTTGACCAAGTGAATAATTTGTACGAACGGGCTGTATCATCAATGAATGAAATTGGTCATTTGCTGGACGATCGTATGAAACCAATTCCATCATCACAGTACGAATCGGAAGAATTATCGAGTGTGGAAATTTTAGAAAATTATCGTCGGGTAGGTTTTGAAAATATTTCCAATGGTTGTATTGGTGTGTTATTGTTGGCCGGTGGACAAGGCACCCGATTAGGGGTCAGTTATCCAAAGGGGATGTATTCTGTTGGTTTACCATCCGGTAAAAGTCTATTTCAATTACAAGCCGAACGGATACAACGTTTACAACAATTAGCTAAAGAAAAAACCGGCAAATTTGGACGTATACCGTGGTATATTATGACTAGTGGACCTACAAATAAACCAACAGAAGACTTTTTAAAAACCAACAATTATTTCGGATTAAATCCGGATGATGTTATTCTATTTAAACAAGGAGTATTACCCTGTTTTGATTTCAATGGGAGAATATTATTGGAAAATAAATACAGTGTAGCCTTAGCACCAGATGGTAATGGTGGTATTTATCGTGCCTTACGTGATAACAATATTTTAAACGATATGAATGAAAGAGGTGTTAAATATATTCATGTTTATAGTGTTGATAATATATTAGTTAAAGTTGCCGATCCTGTATATATCGGTTATTGTATTGAGAAAAATGCTGATTGTGGTGCTAAAGTTGTTAAAAAAAATGGCCCATCCGAAGCTGTTGGTGTTGTATGTCAAGTAGATGGTCATTTTCAAGTTGTTGAATATAGTGAAATAACCGAAACGACCGCTAATTTGAAAGACAACAAAGGCAATTTGTTGTTCAATACTGGCAATATTTGCAATCACTTCTTTGCTGTTGATTTCCTTAAAGATATCGCAAATAAATATGAAAACAAACTAAAATTGCATGTTGCTAAAAAGAAAATACCACACGTCAATGATGATGGTGTTTGTATTAAACCGGATAGTCCGAATGGTATTAAAATAGAAAAATTTATTTTCGATGTATTTCCATTTTCGAATAGTTTCGTTACATGGGAGGTGCGTAGAAATGTCGAATTTAGTGCGTTGAAAAATTCGGATGATGCTAAAAAAGATTGTCCATCAACGGCACGTAATGATCTATTGGCATTGCATAAATATTATATTGAAAAAGCCGGCGGTATTGTGAATAGTGATGTTGAAATATCACCATTATTATCTTATGATGGTGAAAATCTTCAAGCAAAAGTGAAAGGTAAAATATTTGATAAAGTTACAATATTGAATAACGATCAATAAATAAAAAATTAAGTATCTAATGTACGTATTATTCATTGCCTCAAATAAACATTGAATAGTAGCTTTGTCTATTAATCACTTTACTCTCAAAATTGTACAAATAATGTTATACATGAGACACTCTGTATCTAAATCAATAATGATTCGATGATATTCATTATCAACCCATACCTAATAAAAATCTAATATATGTACTTTTATATATAATTTTTGTAATATTTCATAAATTAGATTAGATAAGAATTATAACTTGAGATAAATATTTTAAAGACAATAGAGCTTAAATATATCTTTAATAAATGCTTACAATTCGATAAGTAATTCTTATTGATTAGTTATCTGTGATTCATTGATTGATTGATTGATTGATTGATTGATAATTGGGGATTTATTGAACTTTTAACATGTTTATAATTATAAATAGTACACAAATATGTACACTTATAATAAATGTAAATACAGGTATAAATATTGTAGGTTGTATTATTTTCTTTTTATAATAAATTTTATCTGTAAATCGTCTATTTGTATTATTCAAACAATAATCTATGAAAACATCTGAGAGTATTGACCTAAGATAGGTGCACATAAACAGGTGGATATCCTCAATAAATGATAAAATCGATAAAAAAATGCAACAATAGAACAACACATCACCGATATTTGTTTTAACTCAAATATGGTTTAATTTCAAAATGTTATTCGAAATAAAGTTTGCAGTCAGTCTATCGAATTTGAATATCGTAGAAATAAATCCTTGACTATAATTTCAGATTTAAGGCATTTCCTCTTTGAATTATCAAATATTTGCATTTAATCATCAATCATTTATTAGAGTGGATCAAGTGAAATCTCATTGTCGAAATAGAAACAAATAGCAGTATAATAAAATGGGATTTATATAACCGACAAAACTTTCGTGTATTTTGGGTTGCATAAAATGCGTAAGATTTGAATTTCGTCTATTTAAATTGACATTTATAACGTTGCCAAATGAAATTCTTATACTTCCCCACAAGACTTTCAATTCTTCTAATATTCTAACGATTTATGTGATACTGTAATTTTGTTTTCGACTTTTTAGAATTGTTAACATAATTGAAGCCGAATTTATAGGGAAAATAATTTCAAATTGAATTCTAAAAGTTGTTATATTTCTAATTTTTCCAGGAAATAATTGACAACATTGCATAAAATTTTACATATTCATTTGTTTAATTCAGCGGACATTTTAAGAACTAATTAATAACGAATTCTTTTTGATTTAATTGCTAATTAATAATATTGGTTAAAAATGTGCTCGATAACTTCAACAATAAGTTTAGCATCTCGTTTTAGGTCAGCAACAAATTTGTTGAAACCATTGTCGAATATTAGAAGTGGATTTTGGCGAACACTTTCAAGTAAGATAAAACCGGCATTTAACCAACATATTGTTATCAATTAATTAATTCTTATTTTATAATTAAAGCAATGGAAGAACATGGAGTTGTTCCCGACGTTATCGATTGTACACCTAAAGAAACTTTACAAGTAAAGTATTTTTTTTATCAAATATACCGCATTGGCGATTTGAATTGGAAACATCAACCGGGTCTACATTTAATGAAAGAACAATAGAAGTAAAAAATTCACGTGTGAGCGGTAAATCACACCTGAATAGGCGTAAATAAACATGAACTCTTATTCGTTACCGTTTGTTCCTTAAATATGGACCGGTCTACTAGCAAACTTCTATAACAAACCTTAGTTTAGTTGTTTTCAAATCGCTAATCTTTTATTTAAGACTCCATGTGATGTTTTATTATAAAAAAATCTAGGTCCAATATAAAAGTAATGTACAAGCTAACATGGGCAATATTCTCACACCAACGTTGGTAAAAGACCAACCATTAGTGAAATGGGCAGCCGATGATAATTGTTTCTATACACTATGCATGACTGGTAAGCGGAAAATAATCAATTTTAAATTTGTTTTCTATACGGTGTGTTGGTGATCAGATCCTGATGCTCCGAGTCGTAAAACACCAACATTTCGCGAATGGCACCACTGGTTAGTCGGCAACATTCCCGGTATTAATATAGAAAAAGGTGAAGTCCTATCAGCTTATATCGGTTCAGGACCACCGCAAGATACCGGCTTGCATCGTTATATATTTTTGGTTTATAAACAAAACGGAAAATTGAAATTTGATGAAAAACGTCTTACCAATACGTATGTTAATTGATTTTACTAAAATTATCCATATTGAGTTTTATGTATTTATTTTCAAGTTCTGCTGATAATCGTGGTGGATTTTCGATTAGAAAATTTGCTCAAAAATACCAATTAGGTCAACCTATTGCTGGTAATTTCTTTCAAGCTGAATGGGATGATTATGTACCGACACTTTATAAACAATTGGGTGCATAAATTTGATATTTGTAGTCTCTAATGTTGTAGATAAGAGACTAGACTTGTTTTCTAATAAAACTAAAATATTTTCTAACTAAATACATTTATTTACAATTAGATTAGTTATATCACATTGTAAAATTTCTATCCTCTATCCTGTTAATGAACAACAAATAGTTATAAATAAGAAATTAGTAAATATGCAGGCTGTACAATGGCATTTCACCTGATTTGATCGTGCCTTTGTTACGTAGTATCGCAGCTTGATTCGGTTACTCATTAGTTAAGAAATATAAAATTTCGTATGTATATTATGAAGTAAATTTATCTCGTACAGCCTGTATATTTGTATTATAAATAGGATAAATACTACTTTTATTTAGAGAGAAGTGTATGGATTGTGCGCACTAATAGAAGATGGTTCCTCTGTCATTCGGTCATATCGTCATGTATGTTTAATATGGTGAGTGGAAACTTTTTGTTGTATTTGTTATCTTAATTTAATAACAAAAATAAATTAGAAATTGTTCGAAATAAAGGAGATTTGCAACTGTCGAATAGAGACCAATTTTAAGTAAAATAAAATTTAAACGACAGAAAAAAAAAAGAAGAATGCATTATTATATTCGTTAAATATGCTGGTAAATCCAGAATGGATGCTAATGGTAATTGTAAAAGAAGTTTGACTAGATTAAAAGAAATCATTCGTAGACAACGTCAAGATTCCGATGTGAGTTGATCAATTAATATTTTACAAATTCGTAAAATATTTCATATTAAAATCACAGGAGATTATCAGTTAAATCAAATTTAATCAAATAAAACTAATTAGTTGTGCTTTTACCTCATTGTTATTACAGCTATACACTATTTCACCTTGTAGAATCGTGACAAATGTCAAATGAATCAATCTACGAATAACGTATCCGGCAAGGTGAAATAGCATTGTACACCTTGTATATTAATTGAAAATAATTACAGGGAGGCGGCACGGATTCACCAGATCTTGAATTTGTGTATCAAGACACAGATACTCATCCAAATGAAATTGCCGAATTGTATAGTTATACAGAACAACCGGAATTATCATATAATGTTAAAGCATTTGAAGATCAAATGGATGAATATAAATTACCGCCTAGTTGGCAACGTTTATCAATTGAACAAAGAAGATCGGTAGTAATGAAATTATTAAATCAATTAGAAATCAGTAATAAACGTCTTAGAATGAGAGCAGCACGTTGTATATTATATTTAGCACAAGGTTGTTGGGCTGAAATGCAATCAGATACTGAACAACAACATTGGGCACGTATTAATTGTATCCTATTATATCAATTAGGTGTATTTAATTCATTCACCGATCTTCTTAATATTGAAATTGAGTAAGTTTTATATTAATTATGTTTTAAAATATTGATTTGTTTGTTTTAGAAATAATACAGCAGCTCATGTTGCTATGAGAAAAATTACTGTATCATTAGCTGATTCACAAGATCTACGATTAATATTATCGGTCCTTTACACGATCACTGAAGTCATACGGAATGAGAAGGAGAACGGTTCACTTGAATATAAAAATGAAGTCGAAGCTTTCTCTTCTGATTTGGGTAATTTAAATCAATAACTAAAAGCTTATATTAGAAATTATTTAAAATATTTTAAAGAGATTCATTTAGAGCTTATTTTAACAATATTTGAGCCTCGTAGTTTATTGTCAAGTTGGCCAAAAAACGCATATTTATAGTTATATTCATATTCATTATTAATTTTGTTTTATTTGATACTGCAGCCAATCCGGGAGAAGAAGAATTATTGGTGGTAAAACTTTTGGGTATGGTGACACGATTTTGTAGCGGTGCAGCACCCCATTTTCCAATGAAAAAAGTTTTATTATTATTATGGAAATTAATATTAGTTACATTAGGTGGTATGAATGAATTGAAAATGATGAAAAATGAGAAACGTGCAAAACTAAATTTACCACCACTAGATGAGGATACAATGGAAATTGTTAGAACAATGCGTGCATCATCACCACCAGCTAGTGCTAGTGATTTATTGGAAGCACAAAATCAGAAAAGAAGTGCTAGACCGTTTAGACGTGTAAGTAAATAAATTAAAATCCAGAAATTATCGATTAATTCATAAATAAATTTATAGAATTTGATCAAACAAAGTAGTCTAGATGATCATGAATCATTAGGTATGGAATTAGAGGCAACATTAGGTCCGGAACCTGGTGATGATTTGAATGAATTATCTGAATATGATGAACGGCGTCCATCTGATAATTTAGAAAATAATCAAATTTATAATAATTATACAAATAGATCAATGAATTCACCACCATTACCGAATATGTTAACATTACCGAAAGGTCTACCATGGAAACCGAAAGTTCGACAAAAAGATATTGATTTATTTCTAGATTCGGCTAGAAAAAAATTCGTTGGTTACAGTTTACAAGGTGATCGTTTCAGTTTAGCTGGACTGCCTCTACCGATACATGAAGGTGTTAAAACACTAAAAGAGGTAATTAAAAATATAATTAGATTATAAGCACGAAACAAACAGAATCCACAAATTTAAATGAGTATAAGTCATTTTTGATTTATTATAGCATGTTTATACATCGTTGGCTGAATTACAAATACAAAAAGAAGAGGATATAGCACGTAATCCACTATCAACTCAAGAAGGTGAAATCGAATTAACACCAACTGAATTATTATATCAAGCAATGTTACCAAATTTACCTCAATATATGATTGCATTATTGAAAATTTTATTAGCCGCCGCACCTACATCAAAAGCTAAAACTGATTCTATTAATATTGTTGCTGATGTTTTACCTGAAGAAATGCCGTTAGTATTAATTTATTTTTATTAATTAATAATGTAATTAATATTTTCTAGAATGACAGTTTTGCAATCGATGAAACTAGGAATTGATGTAAATAGACATAAGGAGATCATTGTTAAGGCTGTATCAGCAATTTTATTGCTTCTTTTGAAGCATTTCAAATTGAATCATGTATACCAATTCGAATTTATGTCGCAACATTTGGTATTCGCCAATTGTATAC
>JACDRQ010000380.1:0-57299 GCA_013841215.1 Hycleus cichorii
AATTTAAAGTAAAAATTTGAAAGAAAATTCTTATTTACAGGAGAATTAGTGTTTCAAGTTAAAATCCGTGCTTAAATCTATCACAAAATTAATTTGATCGATATTAACGACTATTAGGATACGTCTTATCGCCAATTTAAACGAAAAATAGTCGAGAAAAGCGATTTGATTGAACCCTAAATCGTCTACAAATTCAATAAAGGAAATAGTAGAGGCAACTACGGTATTAATGATTAATTTTTTTAATATTTCGCTAGTTTTGTTTCGTTTTTATTTTTTTGAAAAATGTAAAGAGAGCAACAGGGCACTTTTCTGAAATTACTCGCTATTTATACGGAAAATCCCAACACTGTTTTAGAATATTGATTTGGACGTTAAAAACAATAACAGAACGGAAATAAAGATAGAAATTTCGGCGCTTTTTGTTCCAGTTTTCTTTTCATACAAGGAAAATTGCTTCAAATATTGGAAATTCGACCAATTGTATTGGAGAATATTGAAATAAATTGACGGAAATTCCTGGAAAATCTTGGTCCTGTCAATTGCCATAAATTTTTTCTAATTCACGTTTAATTCGGTTATCGAATGTTAATTGTAAGTTTATCAAGATGTGCAAATCACAGATGTAGAGGCACTCATCAATAAAACCAAAAGTCAAAAAATTCATGTGGAAAAATGGGAAACATTTACGAGAATTTTTGTAATTGGATTTGACGACATAAATATGAATTTCGTTGTTTCTCGTAACTGATAATTTTGTGTTTGTGTGTAGAAACTTTAAGAGTTTAGATCAATACAAATCAAGCTTTGTGTATATGTATGCGTGAGTTTTTCTTTTGTATTACTAATTATCAATTATTCTATTCACAATAATTTCACTACAAATCGTTATTATTATAATAAAATTCGTTACAAGTTGGAACGAAAACGGATAAAAATGATAAAGATTGTCGATAAATTTCTCACAATAATTCCTCAAAAAGATCAATCTCTTATTTGATATTTACAACAATTATAGTTTTCTTCAATGGTAAAACTACAAGTATACCCCCAAATAAAACTAATAGAAAAATTCTCAACTAACAATTGTAAATAGGCACAATATCTATAATAGATCAATAAAGATATGGAAAATTCTCTTAATTATCTAAAAAGTGACTAAAATATATATCATTAATAACAATCAATTATTACTAATTTATATTACAAATATTTTACAATATTTGTGTGCCCGTTAATACCATGATAATGTTTCATATTGACTAAATTCATTGAAGATCAGATCACAAACAGACCAAACCAACATACACGATGTGCGTTTCCATTGTTCTATTTTATCTTTTGGTCCCAACTAAAACTCTATTCCTATACAGAATTATTCGTTTCCATGCGATTTGTATTAACGATTTTCCAATCTGATCTTCAATCATTATGATTATCGATACACACCCCTTACATTCAATAAAATCATAAAATGTGTCAAGAAAATTAAACAGATATGTGTTATTCTATTGTAACTTCTGTATAATATTTGTTTCAATTTATTGCATATTTTGTATTATTACTTTCTTGTTATTAAGCAATCAAACATCATCTTCTATCGGTCGTAATGATAATGGTGATTGTTGGTTTTTTTGTGCCATTGTATTCAAGATGTGTGTTAAGGCGTCCAATTTCTTATCCATTGTTCCCAACTGGAAAACAATTTTTCTTTAAACAAAAATCCTTCGATTTCTAGTACACTGACCTGTTGCTCGACACGATACAGACGGGCACCCACTGTCATCGGTTTCACATTACCGACACGATCTATGCCGGCCAGGTAGCTGCCGGGCTTGCCAAGCGTCTGGTCCAGGCGCCTTTGTAACTCCTGAAAACATCCAAAAATTAAAGAGACGAGCACTTGAAGAGAAGGAATTTCGATCGACGGTTTCCTCCTGAAACTTGGAACAATGTGCGAGTCATCATTGGATCATTGAAAAGGAAATATTGTAGGGTAAACTTAAAAATCAATGCCCGAACAACTTGCTTTGTAACCGAAAATGTCTCCAATATTTTCCAAAATAAATATGTAGTATTATGAACCAAGAAATGCTCTTTCCAACGATGGCTTGTGCAGTGTTCTATGTGTTAAAACAAGGTAGAAACCATCGATCAAAGGTTGCTCTTTTTAAAGTAGTTCTAGTCCGGTTAACGGTTTTTACAATGCCTAACGTTGAAAATTTGGCTCAGAAATCGATCTTGTTTGAGGATCTATTAGCAAATTACAATGAAAATATCTCGAAATTGTCCCTAAGAACGATTCCATATAATTATCATAAAGTAACAGTAGGTTTTCTCAAATGTTGAATCGTCCCAACTTTGGGGTAGCCACAAAAAGCATTAAGATACGGTAGAGAATAATAAGCTTGGTTGCTTTGAGATTATTCCACAAATAGCGGAGATATTGAAAGAAACTTGAAATTAAATTAGACAGGGAATAAATATCGTTATTACAAAAATCAATTTCTGCAAAATAGTTATCAGATAAGGAAAATCTGTACGATGATGGATCTTGTTGCGGTTCAATTTTCGTAAAATCTCCACTGTAGCAATAGAAACGATAATAATCTGAATTTTATTCAAATTAGTGAAGGAATATTGCATTACGTTCATTTTCTCTTGAAATAAAATTAGAGAAAGATTACTCATCTTTCAGCCGTTAAACACGGCAGATTGATGGAATTTCGAGGCGTACAGACAAAATCAATAGATTCATAATCTGCTAACGACTTCTGAAACTTCAATTTCGGACGTTCCACTGAATTGATTTTCCAAATAAAAACAAAAACCCGCTAAATCGATACAATTAGTAAGCATATGTGTCGAAATGGTGGAGGCGCCGGGCGAGAATCAATCAAATAATTAAAGATCGAACTGTTTCGAAAATCTCCATTGTACCAGTTTGGATTTGTTTTGAGGACAAAGCACACCCCATTCCATACTTCAAACTAAATCATTCATTCATCTAGTTCGGGAGGTTTACGGACATTTGACGAATAATGCATGTTGTTGTTTAAATAAGCGACTATTATTAGCATCGAAATTGATTTTGGTAAAATAATTAGAGCGGCCGTTCGAAATCTTGTTGAATTGATAAAATTTTAATCTTGCAAATCAATAGAAACGCTACTTTTCGCTAAATAAACGCGAAATAACGATCCGGCGGGCTGGTGAGAAGTCTGCAAGGTAAATTACGATTTAGAATTCACTTTGTGTGTGTGTGCTTTTACTCGCTTTATTTTTTTTGATAGAACGGGCGAAATAGGTTTTCAGCAGGTGAACGAAGGACACCCTTTCACGGATATTATTCGATCATATTTGAAAAATGAGGTCTCATCCCCGTTGTACAATTCAACTTTCTACATCGATATCATTTCGAGTTGCTTGCCAATTTCCTATCAATCTCGCAGATCCGCCTATTGAATTAAATTAAAATAAAGAAACCGACTTGTATTCCCATTTATTTAATATTCCTTTTAATCTTGTAATGTTAAAAACAACAAATTCTAGCATGATTACAACTCATTTCAAACAAGTGTCCTCAGACGAGTACATTGTTAGTTGAAGTTCAACATATTGACGTTCTCTCCCACTTACAATTTTCTTATCAGAATTTATTTCTCTATTTAAACGCGGAAATAAAAAAGAGGAAACAACCGACACAACTTACCTTAATCCTCACCATCATGTTGAGATGCCCTTGACTGTACTGTTCGATAACGTCCCGAACATCGTACGGTTTCCTAGCCTGTTGAAACTTCCTTCGGGCAACGAAATATTTAATCTTACGTATCGCCCTAATTGCATTCTTATGTGCCTCTGTCAATCTATTTGGTTAACAATGGATGTTAATTTAATCAATCGTTAGATGAATTGGGATATTTACTGTGTGACTCTGGGGAGTTCGCCGTCCAAATCGTCGATATCATCACTGGCAGCTTCCGTTACCGTGCTTGTTTGGCTTGTAAAAACGGCCCCACGGACGCTCTCCCGTTCACCACGACGCACCCTATTTGGCGTACCTGTTCGATAAAAATAAACGAAATTGTTCGTATTTCGTATATAAAAATTTCATGTTATTTCGCTTTGTTGTTATTTACGAGTTGAAGTTCAACAGAGCGATTTGAAAGCTTTTATCGAGCTTTCAAATATAGAATATGATCGGCGAGAAAGGAAATGACTCGTAATGGCCATTTAGAGATTATTGATCGTTTTGCGGACTTGTGTTGAGATTAGCTACTCAAAGGACGTCTACATTAAACTACTATTTTTATAGCCGATTTTCATATGGCACATAAACTACAAAAGTAGCAATGGAAGATGGGTAATGGGGGCAAAAAAATTGAGAAATCCGGTTGATTATCGATTTTATGGCGAAATATGAAATAGAATGAACTCGGGGATTGTGGTTGATCTTTTCAGTTCAATGAATTTATGGTAATGCCAATTATACCAGCGATCCCTACAATCATTTTCGCATCATCGGCTCTTAATTCGCAATTAACTCGATCAGTGGCAAATAAAATACAAACAATATAATTAACTGTTCTCAATACAGGACTGCTGGACTAAAAATCCTACCTAGAAAAATTTCTAGCTCATCGGTAAGTTCGTTTCTAATTTCTTTTAAAAATAGAAAATAAGATACATTATCGCTTATACCAGGGAACATTTTCTAAGGGTACTCTCGGTGCTTGGCTAGCCCAGACGCAACTTACCAGCTCTCGGTTCTTCCATATAGAAAACAACATCGGAATCCGATTCGCATCTGGATGGTGGATTATTGGCCGTTGTTGGTAATGTTGAACTGCTTATTGTTGTCGGTATAGTTTGGACGGTACTACCGCTTTGTTCGCCTTGTGGCGTACCCGGTGTTTCCATCCGATTCCTCGATTTTCTTCGTTTCAATACGGACGCCTTTTTAGCCACCTGCAACATTAGGGACTGACCCAACCCATGGAGACTTAACACCAAGACACCGAACACTGCATCTAGAACTAGCCTAAATAATTCTGCCAATAATAATAATAATAACAACAATAACAGATTAACAGAACAAAATGATAATAAATAGACAAACAAACACTTTCATTTTAGTTTCTTCGATTTCTTCTAATATATCGACGTTATTATTATTATTATCATTATTATTATTGAATTGATTTTTAATAATTTGGGAATAATAATAGTGCTTTTTCTATGTCGGGTCTTTCGAATTGATGAAATTAGTTTCTAACATGCAAACGTAGAAGGAATTAGGCCGCGCTGGTTTTGTGGAAATTAGAAAATAAATAAAATTGTGATAAGCTGAGCAAAATAATTGTGGACTATACTGACAGTTTTAATTGCTGATCCAGTTGTAGATTAACATTAAATAAAAGTATAAATTACAACTAATTTTAAAGTAAATAATGAAACAATATTCAATTTCAAACAGTAGGTGAAGAAGAAGAATTAGAAAAACAGGAAGCTAAACTTTTTAAAAGACAATAGAGATGAAAAAGAAGAATTGAATTGCAAATTGAATGGAAAGTTTCCAGTTATTTTCTTGTTATTATCCACAAAATAACTTTTAAAAAAACAACAACAAAACAACAAACAAACTACCAGTGCGTGCACTACAAGAAAGCTGAAATAATTGTTTAAAATTCGTGTATAAACAATAAACTCGTCCCAATAAACAGCTTCCACTCTCTGTTTATACCGAGTGTCTCATATTCCTAGTTAGTACAGCAACTCCTAACATTTGAGCAAAGCTGGAACTTCGTAGCTCATTGGGCAAATCGCTAGAAGCCGTTTGGTTTTTTACCACTGGACAGAACTACGATATTCCAATCGCTCGATAACTAAAAGGGGTGGCCCTATTGACTAGGAGTGTTTCGATGGAACACCCGGTACACCACACGTACACACCTGTTTTCAAAACAACGGCTAATACCAACCTTCGATAACGGTATATTACAATTTGTGTTAGTTCCAGTTGATGAATTGTTGGTAACACTGACTTGGCTTGTATCGTTTAAATAGACTTGCCATGTTGCACGTGAATTAAAATTCTTATCAGCAGCATAGCATCGCCATAAGCATTGGATCAGCATTGCGGCCGCTGGTATTTGTCGATTGAAATGTTTTTGTCTTTGTTTTTGTTGAACTTTTAAGGCGAATCCTGAACCAAGGATGCCCTTCAAACAAATAAACAAACAATAAGGAGAAATAATTCCAGTGGACATGAATTATAGCATTTTACAGTTTGAATTTTAATATTTAATCATAATTTATTGATTTGTTTTGCGTGGTCTCTCTATTCGAGTTTTTATTGAAATATAACTGTTGCGTGTTTCTATTGTGTTGTATTGATATTTTAATAGGCGAATAGCGGGACAAAAGTGTTGTCTTCGTGCAAATACCCTCGAAATTCCAATAATTCCAATCGACTATTACATTCGTCTCAATCGCGATCATTTAATTATCGATCATAGCGTTTTGTAAAGTGTTGTTGGATAACTTTGTAACTGTTCACTTTCAACAACTTTACGGCAAACTTTTCCGTGGCCGATCGGGAGGATCCTTCAAAATCCTCCAATTCAAGGACGCTATTCAGGGGAGTTTCTCCACTTTAAAACGATATGCTACTCAAATTTCTGTTTCCTTTATTTATTGATCAACTACAATAATTTGGGTGGTGGATTTTAATTGAACGATCAAGCAAATGAAAGGCAATTTATAAAGCGATTTTATGGACGAAAATTAAATTTAATGAACTCGTTGATTCAACGACTGGCGATGGTCTAAGTGGAGAGTTAATATTTTTCGCTTTATACTTCAATTCAATCCGCAAATTATCCTGCAAAGTGGTTGAAGAGTGACATTGAAACTTTATTAAAACGACGCCAAAGTCGCAATGTACAGGCAATATTCAGTGACTAGCAACTTAAACAATATTCAACACCAAGTTCAAATCGAAACGTTTTTCCTTAATGTTTCGCCTTTATGAATGTTAACGTGAATCTATTCTCTAATGTAATCATCTTTTTTCTCTCAGTAGATAATTGAATTTTGCATAACTTTTACTGTAGGTACACAATGTTGTAGCGTTAAAAGTTTTCAATATTATAACACTTGAACAATCTACAACGCTTTTCGGAATTAGTTGGATTGCAACGAAGCAGAAACGACAAGATAACTTGTCTTCTACCAGGCGATTTCCATTCATTACGTCCGCAGAATTGTTTTGGAATGAACAAGAGTTTTATTGGAATTTTTATAAATTGCACCATGCTGGTACAATTGTTTTCAAAGTGTACTTTAAGCCACCCGAAAATCTGTAGATTGCAATTGTCTGTTAAGAATCGTTATCATCAAGGGTGGTCTAAGACAAATATTTGACTATATCTTTAGAAAATTCTGTGCCGCTTGATATTTTATTTTGCTCTATATAGAAATTATTCATGGTCTTTGAACAATCATAATCAAAATTTAAAATAGCGCTCGTGTTCTAGAATTTTAAGCTTTATCTGAGAAATTTTAGCTTAAATCGAAGCCAGGAGAGCTAGTTGCTCTAGAATTTTAGTATTTTAATTATTTTGCGGCCCTCAGTTATTGCCTGAGTGGCTTGAGTGCTAATCGCGTACACTTAAGTTTGTTAGTCTAAAATGTTCTACTTACAGCTGGAAGAGCAAAGAACGATATAGCGAAAACACTGAAACAAGATGCAACGATTTTGCCCATCCATGTTCTTGGTACTGTATCACCATAACCAATTGTTGTGACCGTGATAACACCCCACCATAATGCATCAGCATAACTTGAAAAATCCCCGGTATTTTTACCATCAGCACCGACTGCATCCTTTTCAGCTAAATACACAAAATAACTACTGAAAATTAGGCCCAAGAATCCAATATATAATGTTGTTATTAACTCCTGCAAACAATCAGATAAATTTACCAAAAATTCGCAAAATCCAGCATTAATACCTGTCGATGGATGAAAACAACAGAGCCTAATAATCGCCAAGTCCCACCCTGTCTGTCAACATGCAGCATACGTAGAATTTGTAAAAAACGAATGCCACGTATGGCGGATGTTGCGAAAACTTGACCGTTTGAACCGAGCGTTAGTACGACAATTGACGCTACCACTACAATTAAATCTAGAAAAATCGAACAAAATTCAAAGTTATTCGCTACAAATTGAAATTAGATTTACCTATGATACAGATGGGCTTCCGGATGAATCTCAGCCGTCCCCAGAAGCCCATATATTTGGACCTACATCCAGCTGACCATAGTCTAACTAAATATTCTACACCGAAGAAGACCACCAGACATATTTCCTGAAACAATAAAGGATCCGTTCCGTATTGTGCGTACAGTTTATCTTGTTCGCTTGATTAGTCAATGATAATGTAGACAGATTCGATTTTACGTTTACTATACAAATAAAGCTAAATAAACTTGACTCGACTGTATTTGATGATAGTCAAGATTTAGAAAACTGATGCAGAGATAGTCGTGTAAACAAATAGAAGTACAGTAATCAGAAATGTTAATATTTGATAAAGACTATACGCAGCTATAGTTAAATATAAAGAAAAGAAATCAATAATGTCAATATTTATACAAGAAGTCTTTTTAATTTCAGTTTCTAGTAAAATAAATCACAATTTTGACAGTGAAAGTAAATAAAACTTTGCTTATTTCCGATACAGTTCGATTGCTAAAGGAAGCGAACTTACCATCCAAAATAACGTTTCGTTGGCGAAATTCGAGTAAGCTTCGATCGTTGACAGCACACTGAATATTAAACAGACGAGCACTAACATAAATCTGCAACATACAAAACCACAATCAGTTTGTAATAAAATAAAATACAAACATTTTATCATTTAACAATAGACTTTGAAAAAACTGGAAAGACGAAACGAATCTTTGTATTCTTCCAAAATGATATTTCGAGATAAATCTACCAGCTTTCGTTGACTAGGCCCGACAATTGGCACAAATTTCCCCTGTTCACCTCTCTCAACCGATTAACTCGGGATTCGTACATTTTTTTCCCGGTTGAAAGAAATTTCACGCCCTCATGAACTGATCCCTGGCCTCTACTTCCAGCTTATTTAAAACTGATGTGACTGGTGAGTTTTCCCGGCCAACCGGCCTTCTATTTCGGGGGATTTTTCATTAAATATTGTTGAACACATCAACATTGTTGGTTAATTAAAGCACCGGAACTCATTGTTCGATCCACGATTTTTCAGTTGTTTTGCAATGGCTTCAAATGATTCGGGCGGCGTTGTTGTAAAACATCGGAGCTACGAGCAAGACTTTTTTTATATTTCGCCGATAAAAAGATGTTATTTCTTATCTCCTCAAGTATAAGATTGGCGGGATTTTTAGTTGCGTTTTTTAGAAAAAACCGTTCGGTTTATACCAATTTTTACAAAAACTATAAGCTCAAAATTAGCCAAAAAAATACAGGAGGTAAACAAAACTAAACCCGATGTGATAAGGAAATTTGAAGCAAATCTGGTATGCAGGTCTTACTATAAAAAATAAATTTGTTTTTGCGAATTTTCTACATTTTTCCAACTACAAACCAGAATTTCTCAAAATTTGGTACACATAGAGTCTAGACCTATACTAACAAAAGTTCTGGAAGTTTTTTGGAAATTTCTGTCTGTTTTTATCGAGTCGATTTAAACCTAAAATCAAAGACAAGCCACTTGAATTCAAACAATTTCGAAACATTGAGAAATACTTTCGGACGGCGATTTAAAGGGCTAAAGCACTCAAATTATCTCCGCAACATATAAAAAGGATCTTATCCGAGTTAATACCGGCTATATGAAAGTTGTTGGTTAAATGAGCCTGGAATTTCGCTGGTAACTGTGCGATGAAAACGAAATTTAATCCAACCTTTGTTGATGTGCAGTATTGTTGGAAAATATTTCAACAACTAAACAGTGATTCAGGAATTTAATTGCGATAAAATTATCATTAAGGATCAGTGGTGTATTTATTTAACAGATATGGGAGGTAAATTATTGTTTTCTGTGTAAAACTAATCAATTTCAAACGATAATAATACAGAAATAGAGAATGAATACTCTTCATTTTTCCAATGACTATTATTTGTGTGTCTATTTTACGTATATAGAAGAAAAACAATCTGTATTTATACAGGCAAACAATATGGAAATTGTATAATAATTAACATCGATCTGGTGTTTAGTGTTAGTTGGAATAATGAAATAGAAAAACCCCAAAGCTGGTTCAATAAACTGCTTCGTTAAGATTCCATTCTACCCCAAATCTACACCCTAATAAAAAAGTTAATTATAACAACACCACCTTGTTAATTATTCAACAATACAGCGAATTCTGTGCGTGTTACATTTGTTAATTTTATATCAGCAAATTGTGTTTCTGGATAAAATACTTGTTGTTAGTGAAATTTGGTGGATGCGCCTAATTAGAAAATCGCTCCCATTTCTAATAGAAATATTTATCGGATAATTTTGCGGTACGTTTAGAGTTTTTATCCCATTGTCGGCGTTGTTTGTTATATTTCGCCTTGAAAATTGAATCGATAAATGTTTTAAAGTTTCATCACAACTGTTGCTGCACCAGTGTGTAGTTTTCGAATAATAAGCGAAAGATAGAGGGTGGAAGAATAGATGAAAAGGGGATGCGTGTATGGAAATTGAACCGGCGTTGTTGACAATTTCATTTAAATTATATGCAAAACTGACTGGATTCTAGAAAGAAAAATTGTCGTTTTACAAATAATCAATCTATTACAGGAAGTTAATTTACTTTTAATGTAGCGTATTGATGATTATTAACGCACAGTATTTGTATTTTTAATGGTAGAAATCCTCCTTGACCTTTTCGTATATCAGCTGGTGGTTGGTGTTCATTGTTAGCCAGTTGTCCATATCGATCAATATCAAATGAATGGCTCTATGAAACTAGAAGTTAATCATTTGGTTATATTCCATATAGATTTTTTACTCGAATCGTTTATAAAATAATACGGAATTTTTGTTGGTTTTCAAATCTTGAACATGGAATAATTAGCATTATTGTGCCGTCTCTGGGGATCAATTTTTGGCGAGCACGCAAGCTACCCTCCCGGCTACAAAATTATTAATAAAATAAGTTTAATTGAAATTTTAAATTGCAAACTTGTTTAGAAAACAGAATCCACAAATAATAACTTGAACAATGCAACAATACAACATTTATTGAATTATTTCCATACAATCAAAATAATATACTTTAAATTAAGTTATTAATTGGGCAATTCGAAAAATGTTTTACCGACTTGTAGGGCGATCAATGGAGAATATTTTAGCAAAAGTTGGACTCTCAGCTCATCACATAAAACGACAAAAAATAACCCAAAGAGTCTAATTATGCACCATTCAATTTTCAAATCAAGTGAATTGGATAATTTCCTCAAGCACAAAACTATGTAACTCAGAATTTCCACTCAATTTTCCACCACCCGACAATTCCTGTAATGCAACTTGAAATGCTCTTTCCAACGGGATATAAAACCTAAATTTCGAGTGAAAATTACGGGTGAAATCGTTGATCAAGTATTCTGCCCTGTTTCTTTAAGATTGTACTTCCTATTTCCTGGAAACTATCGAACTGATCGGAAATATTTTTACATAATTACTAACCCCTAAATTTGCTATCAATGACACCCTTAATTCGTTAGAAACAAATTAATATAGGCTCATTTATGGGGGAAAATATCGAAAAAACTCTCGTAGATTATCAACTATAACTGACAATATAGTTTAAAGATAAGCCCTATAAATTGAGCAATTCGAAAAATATTATAACAATTTGTAGGGAGATCAATGAAGAATATTTTACCAAAAATTGGACCCTGTAGCTCATCGGAAAGTTGCTTAAAAATGATCCAAAAATGTGGGTAACAATGTTTACAAACCTAAATTTGCTAGGGAGAAATTGTATTACTGCAAATTTCCAGAGACTTCCCTTTTAAAATCAAACGATTGGGATTAATCTGAATCTGAAAATTATTCCTTGTTGTTTTCTATATCAATCATAAAAGCGATCAAATTTATCTTAATATTCCATCGATGTTTTATAAATGGAACACGATAAAAGTTTAAAAATAAGTCACATACATAAGTTGTTTGGAAATTTGAATAATACAATCGATTCTGAGTGTATTGATGGGGGAAAAAAGGGAGAAACAATATGAATGCGATACAGGAAGGGTAGGAAAGTCGACCGGATGAAATATAAAAGCATTGTCTTTTTGGTTGTGTTTTATTTTATTGCTGATATCGATTGGTGCGGCTTAAAATCTTGCAAGATTTGTATAATTTCAAACCCTGTTGGCGGATTAAGGGTTGAAATATTTAACTAGTAACTTGTTGGGTGACCACTGCTCCGAACATTGGGGACGAGTAATGGGCTTTGGGAGCAGATCTAACCGATCTACTATAAATCATCTGGTTTATTCATAATAAAAGCGGATTGAATTGATGCTTTCAAACTATTTATTTAATATTGTATGCAATTATTTTATTTTATCGAAATATTTTATAATAACCCACAAAGAGGGTGCAGTGTTTCATTTATATCCTCGACAACACAAAGATAAAGTCTGAAATGTAATAAATCTTGCTAGAAAATTACCTCATCCATCTCGATAAATGGATGGAAGTAAAGTCAAGATATTGGTTGTGCAAGGGGGTAAAAAAGCAAGATAAAGGTACATGCATATAATTCAGTCAAGGACGCATTTTGACACACGAACCTTACATAAATTATTTACATAATAGTGTGGCTTATGATTAACGAACGATCAAGGCAAAATATTAGTTGGTCACGTCAAAGGACGATCTCCATGCTATATTCTCGTTTAAGTTTCCTTAATATTGATCGACACTCGATTAAAAAATTTCGAAATAAATACGTAACGGCCAGATTGAGGCATTTCGTTTGGATTGACTGTGACACAAATGTGATGGATAGAATTGAAATAGACAACTACACTTAGAAGAAAGAAGAGATAGAATTTCAATACGGTGTGGCTGATGAAAGACCCCAAAGACGTGAGTCATTGCTCGGGTATCACATGAAATAAGATATTCATGGGGAGAGAAATTCATCTAAAGGATTACCAAAATCGACAAAATTGTATGTATGTATACATAAGTTCAACATCCAAACTAATTATACTTGAAATTAATCTATCCCTTTTGTATCAAGTTAGAGTATATTATAGAATTATTGGGCAATAGAATTAGTTTCCTGTTGTTAGTTCTCTATCCCTTCTACCTCAATAATAATTATACAATTTTGGTCTAGCTATCCTACCCGCAATCGAAACGAGAAGCATACGACGCTAAAAAATTGAGAAAAGTCGAAAAAATTAGCAAAATCAAATAAATATCGTGCAAATTTGTAGCCATTTTGCGAATAAATAAAGAAATTATGGATTCGGGTTTATTCTAATATTTGCATGCGGTTTATTTGAAAATTAGGGGTTAAGTTTGAGTGGCCAAAATAGAGCTCCTTAAAGAAGCAAAATTTTTGAGATTTTGTGAAAATTTCAAACCACAATCTAAGAAGCATAACTCGGACTATATTGAGTTGTTTGTTATGATTGTAGCGTGTAATTGATAACAAATATGTAAAAAAATCTCCGGTCGCTTGGTAGTTTTCCGGAGAAATACGAAAACTGATAGAATTTTGAAGGACTTCAAATAGAGCAACTCTTTTTGATAATTTCTATATGGAAAATATTGGGAAATGTCGATTAATCCTGTTTGGAAAATTCAAAGAAAATTCTGGGGAAACTCATTTTTCATTTTCACCTACTAAAAGTAATTCGACTCAACAATAACGCATTGTGAAACGAAAGGTTTGTTTTCCACATAATTTTCCCAAGAAAATGAGCAAGTTTTAGTACAATAACGGTACTATTATTTTCAAGGCGTAAAAACAGCAAAGAAAATTCTACAGAATTTTCTTTGAATTGTCAACCTTGACCTTTAAAATTAAAATATAAAATTTTTCTATTTTCGTTAATTTTGTTATTAAAACCCCTTTGATTTGCTCTCATTTACAGGAAAATTCAGCGCAAATAAGATAATATAGCCTGAGTTACAAAGGAAAACATGACAAATGTAAACCTAAAATTTCCACAACATTTTCCTAAGCCATAGAATTTACAAGGTGCAGTTTAAAATGCCCTTTCCAACGAGCTATATTTCCATTTTGAATGGAAAATAAGGGAGAAATCATTGCTCAAAAATTCCTTTTTTAAAAGAGTTCCACGCGCTCCCTTGAGATTGCGCAAAGAAAACTGAATATGGGATTTTCCAATTCTTTTTATTTCCCAAAAACTAGTAAACTAATCGGAAAATTTATTATATATTTGGAAAACTTTCCCAATTTTAATGAAATAAAACAAATTTTGATGGAAAAAACAAGTTAATTTATGATTTATGCCGAAAAATTTTAAAAACATGTCGCTAGAAAATTTTCCACAAATTTCCAAGCCAACATAATCTATGTCATGCAGTTTCAAATGCTCTTTCCAATGCATTTTAGAGTAAAAAGAAGAATTTTGGAGTAAAAAATAGGGGAGAAATCGTATATAAAATTTACACTTTCTTTAAAGTTCAAAAATGGTGGATGCGCCGGGATATTTCTAATTTTAATCCATTCTATAGCGTTGAATCGATTTTAAAAATGAAAGCAATCAATATAATCATATAACGTAATGTCACCTGACTATCTCTATTTGTTAATATAAATGGTAAAGTGCAATATTTTAAGTAGTTAGAATTATAAAAACATTTTGCTTTTTAATTTTTAAAGACGACCAAAACGGAAAATAATCAACGATAGAAACGGTAAAAATGTTGATCGTTATCAGTGATGGCCTCATTGATAACTTGTACAACAAGGTAAAAAAGACAGTTTTATGAATAATTAATGTTATCAGTTAGATAAACGAATGACAGACTGAAAATATTGAAGGTCATTTCACTAGTAAGAGTACGAGTATTTTAATTGTTCGCATTATTATTTTAACGAATATTATTGTATCTAATTGGCTTCTTTTGTTGCAAACAAATAAAACAAACCCGTAAATTTTAATACGGTTAACAATAATAACAATAAGTGGACGGGTTGGGGAAATACTACCCCATTTATTGTCATGCAATAAGGTCATCAGGACAAGTCAACTTGACAATAAAAGGAATGAATAGCGAGATAAATATAAAAGAATTAATGCAAACTTACACGGTGAAATGATAAATAAAACACAGCCATCCACCTGGATGTTCCAGGAAAACATACGTCCGTTCTTGGCATGTTTTGCCTTTCTTATGGTGGAAAACGTATTTCGATTTGAATGCTTGATCGATTGGTAAATAAATCGGATAGTACGGATCTGGTACACCCTTTGGTGGTTCGGACGGTCCTTCAACATCATCCACGTCAATATCATCCTCGATGACATCTTTCTGTTGGATGACATCCTTCGATTTATGGTTGCGCGAGAAGCGCTGTTTACGTTTCAATGGTGTTGGTACACGTTTATGATGGGCATCACTAAAGCGCGGCATACGATGATGATGGCCACGGATCCGTTGGAGGAATGGCAGGCGTTCCGAGCACTCTTCATCGTCTTCACTCGGTTTATACCTTAATGTTTTATATAAAAAAAAATGCTTTTTGTCGATTTATTCAACGACAATTGAAACTGGTTGTATAATAGAAAGGTTAAAGTTGAATTTTTTCCCCAGATTCTCGTGAATTGCATTAGTTTTAATTAATTTTGAATTTAATAGCTGAGATCCACGTACACGCTAGGCTATAATTTATAATTCCTCCATAATTTCGTGCGAGATTCCACAGGAGTTATTCGTTTTCAAAAAAATTTAATGGTGGAAAATTTATACAGAACGACTAATTATACCGAGTGTAATTTACGCAGTTGCTTTGGCTACATAAGATGGGTTGCTCCAATTTATATCAAATATTGTGTTGAAACATTGAAAAGGTATTGAATTGACTTTTCCTTAAAATTGAGGTTATTTTTTTCTCAGTATTTCCAACATACACTCACTGAACTTTGTCAAATTTACCCAACATGATGCCAAGCTTTAATGTTTTAAAGATGGCACAAACCGTTTAAATTTACGGCGGTGTTGTTTGATATAAAGTCGCTACATGCAAATTTAATGTAGTTGGAGCAACCCATTTATAGTGTCGTAGATTGGTTCATAATTTACAAAATTCGATAGTGGTCAATTTTTCAAGTAACCGAACAAAGTTACGATACGTCCCAAGGCACGACCAACCACCAGGTAAACTACCGTGGGACACTCGATATAGAAAAAATGGGACAAAAAGAGCGTATTATAAAGGAGCAAGGTCAGATAATTTTTTTCGTTCAATACGACCATGAATTATCGATTGAACTCGATTATTTCATATTGTTTCTTTATAACCAGTTTCAATTTGTTTTCAGCCGAACAGAAAAGTTACCTCGCCTCATCATCAATTGTTGCTGTGTCAGTACCTAAAAGTTCATCTTCTGAAACCGGTGTAATCCCACAATTAGTGTCCCGTGTTTCTAATCCTCCGATATGGTTGACAGGGCTCTTGAGTACACTTAAGACCAAATCATCGCCACGACTACTGCCATCATCACCACCGCCACCATCGTAACCGGAAGCTAGTAGTGGTGGTGTTATTGTTGTCAATTCATCACGTAAACAGCTAGAATGCCGTCTATTGCTGCTATCGAATAGGGTCCCATGTGGATGATTGCCAGTGATCGGTACAAGACTCAATTTTCTTGATGTGCGATATAAGCTTTCCTGTTCAGACCTATTCATGTCGCTGGTATACATCACTAATGACAGCATTTGCATTGAGACCAGGAGGCCTTGATGATGCCGTCATACCAACATTATTAACGTTATTATTATTAAACCACATCACCGTTGCTGTCGCCAATACCACCATTGCTTTCGATATTTAATCAAATCACAAATCAACATTTTACAGATCACAATTTTTCCACTATACACATCACCACCATCAACATCACCATCATGATTATCAAGGCGTATATGGATAGGAACATGGATAATTCACTATAGATTCATTTAAAATAACACCATACACTTTCACTTCAATTATCGATAGAACAATTTTAATATTATTGTTAATATTGTGGAAAAAAAACGGAAAATCGCTTATTTTTTTCTAAAGTAACGTGAATCCAATAGCGCGACTAAAAACCAACTGTTGGTCATATAACAATACCCAGCGCACTTGTACAAAATACGTTAACGACGTCGACGTCAACGATAACGCCGCCGGCGACGCTGACGACGACAACGACGACGCTCACATCGATCTAACAACCAACAACTCAAAATGCATGTAGAAGCAATTCCACGATAAAATACCGACGAAACTTAACAATAAACTGTTATAATTCCAATAATTTTAACCTTCGTATAATATTGATTATCATTCCTGTTTGTTATTCATCGAATTGTGGAAAATAAACAGCTTTGCAGCTTTCATTCAATGAAAGCTTGACCTGATTTTCGTACCCTAAACTATTAACAGATGGCAGTAGACGTTTAAAAGGTCAATTGTTGAATTATTATTATTTCACGATTAAATTATCCGCATTACTGTTTTTACCACGAATAGACACAATAAATTATTCAAATTCGAAGCAATTACAGTGAATTTATTCGATGAATTGGATAATTCTACAAGCAATAAATCTAATTTAATGCAATTTCCACAGAAACTACCGCCATCTATCAGTGAAGTAAGAAAGCGCAATATACAGGAACTGTTGCTTGTATCATTCGCTTCTGGAATAAAATCGAAAGGGATTTGATAAGGAACTAGGATCATTTAAAATATTTCGACTTTTTGATAAAATTTTGAATTCGAAACTGTTTAAATCAATAAACAACCTTTATTTTCACCGATTTTTGATAGCTTTTGAATCATTTGTATCGGAGAACTTTGGCGATATAACAATTTTCCATTGTAATCTCGAATTATAAAAATATAGAAGTACAACCTTATTTCGCTAAGTTCTGCGTTCTAATTAATTTCGATTTCAGCGCCGCAACAGTTGGATTCGTGCGCCAACTTTAATCAACGATTCCTCATTTATTTTGCAATAAATTCGGATGATTCGAACAGAAATAGAAAGAGCGTTTCTAGATGCATTAAAAAATTGCCTGGACTACGTAATTTTCACATTTTTTTGTATTTACGCGCATAATTTCGCCAATCTGCACACTATCTAATGAATTGAAAGAGCTTTCGAGGCCTTTAAAGTTTCAATTCAATTTAGTGAAATTTTCAAATTACTTACACGACAATGTGGTAGACGAAGCATTTCCAGTTGTCGGGTCGTTCTAAAAAATTATAAACCTGCCCCTGGAAAGTGGCACGTCCGGCGATTTTCCGATGATGTCTGGATGCATAACGGGCGGCTTCACCCCATTTTGGTGGACTTTCGATTAATAATGTTGCAGCATTCATGGCTTGACAACATGTCGTTGTTGGAACTATAACAACCGTACAGACACAACTAAGATTAGTTAATTAAATATTCTAGACTAGCACACATCCACGTGTAGATTTTAACGATAATAATAGCGTCTAAAATTAATACTGTCTGTATAATGAAGGTGATATTGTTGACGTGAAAACACTCGTAAATACACTCGATCTATCTGTTGTTATTGTTATTATGCTATAAAAATTATATTAAAGTGAGAAATATTTACAAGATGAGAACGTGGAGTTTATTTGATAACTGACCTGAATCTAGTGGAGTTTCTAGAAGTTGTTGGGTACTGTTATCAGATAATGGGCTAGGTTGTGGTGTGGTGTTACTGCTAACTTTACCAATAGTTACTGATAGGTGTGAGCGGCTACCTGTAAAATTGTTGTTAGCTATTAATTTTTGAGGTCAAGTTTTCATAACTATCATTGATTGAGAACAAAACTATTGCTCCAATAATAACACAAAAGAAACTGTAGAGAATACAGAAAACATGCTGAATAAAGAAAGCATAACTTTCTGTTCTATTTACCAGGATTTAGTAGTTTCTGTTGTTCATCCAAAGCCATATCAAAACAGATTGGAGAAATGCACAATTCCCAGTATAGAGAGAAAAATAGAAAACATGCCTCAACTGTAATAAAATAATAATTACTTCCATCGATTTATTCAACACAATGTAAACGGTCGTATACAATACAACAACAACAATAAGTATTGAATCTGTACATGCAAAACAACAATAAAACAACTGAAAAGACGGGGACTTGCAGATAATTCATCCGGCTACTTCACCGTTTAATTGGAATTTGTATGGAAATTGAATGGCAAACGTTTCAAAACCAGCTGAGGCTGTTTATTGTGCGACAAGCGAAATTTATTCGATTGTCGTTAATAAGGCGCGAGTCACATTTGTATGCCGATAAATCACTTTTAATTATTTCTTCTAGCGGCGCATCCACCAATTCAACTCGCCAAATACCGTAAATCTATAGAATTTCGTTCTTTTCTCTTCCCGATAGACTGTCGAATAGGAAAAGAGGAATAAGAAAAATTACACCGCTTAAATTATAGTTGAGATTCTGTATCGATCTGTGTTGGATGCAAAAATACTTTTTACACTTTTCTTCCACGACGGCTCTTACAATAAATTTCTATTTGTATACACAGATTACATCCACCAGTCGTTTATTGATTTCACATTAAATTCTATTCAAGATTTACATCGTTCAATTACCGAACTTGCGACAGGTTGCTAACATAATTGTAGTGAATGTAATGAAGGAAATGGCACCTTACCGGTAACTACATAGAGAATGATAGAAATTTTCTATTCGATATCGATATTATTGATCGAAATCGAAATTTCCTGCAGAAATGTTGATTGTTATCGCGCTAAAGTGGCGGTATTTGTACAATTCTATGTCAATAAGAAAATTTACACAACTGATGGATTTTAACTGTAATTGGTTGTTAATTAAGAAATCCAAACGATTGTTTCTAAATAAATAATGAACCGGTTGAAATAAAATCAATGGAAACGTTTTTGGAAGTTGGAGATGCGAACACCTATTATTCCATTTATCGATTCTTAAAACTATCGATTTCCAACACAGTAAAGTGATAATAAACGGTGAATTTGAACAATTATAAACGACTATATTCGACCGTAAATCTTTTCAATTGAATTATTAATTCGCGGATTCAGTACTCGTAATTAATGTGGTCGCATTAAAATCTAAACAACTTCCCATAGGTTGGCTAGTAAAATGAATATTCAATCGAATATTAAATCGCCCAAATATTCTAACTTGTCTATTATGTACATATTTACGCATTTGAAAGCTTCTATTTGGGCTATTTTAGATGTCGACAATACGTGCTAGAAGGGGTTCAGTTCTACCAGAAGGTGGCATTTCGCTTTGTTCTTTATTATAATCGAGAATTTTAATTATAATAAGAATGGTTTTATTTTATTGATATCCTGAAGTTTGATCAAGACATGCAATCGTACTGGATGTTTCAATTTTCAAATAGAATTAAGTTAAAATTACAGAGAAACTATTGTTGTTAGATTTTGAAATGTTGATATTGAATTATAGCCTAATTCTTCGCTTTTAGAAAACTTTGAACATTTTTTTTCAAAAATAATATCCAATTTGGAAAGTAGATGAAATTGTCTATAAAACCGTACCAGTTTTATTGCAAAACAATTAATTTCAATATGCGAGAAAAATAGTTGAAAATTTTCCACAATACAAGTGGAATTTTTAGAAAACTGACATTGTAATTGGAAAATTTCTTGGAGATTCGGAAAGCGCTTTCAATTTGCTATACAGTTGGGGAATATCATCGTAAAACAAGTAAAATTCTGAAGTTCTGAAGGAAAATGCAAAAAATTGTAAAAAATACAAGAAAAAACATGTTCTAACATTTCGTTCTGTAACTCAAAATTGCATTCACATTTGGAAAAATAAAAAACACCATTGTGTGCAACTTGAAATGCTCTCCCAAATTCCGTTCCAATTATTTAAATCCGTTGGAAAATAATTGCGAAATTTTGGAATAAACATTGGCAATTTTCGTACATCGAATCGTCGATTGGTTTTGAAATTTCAAGAATTTTAATTTTGAAATCAAATTTCTAAGGCGTCTAAACAGTGCTCTAAATCATCACAATTTTGAGTCAAAATTTGGAAACATTTTCAGGAAATTTTTGTATTGCTGACAAATCATTGGAAAAAGCGATTTAATAATAATTCCTAATAAGTTCGTGCAAACAATAGTTTCATTGTTTTTCATATGGAAAAATGGAATAAATCTTCTAAAAATAGAAAACTCGTACAATATATTAGACCTACACCCATTATTTTCATAATTACAACGTCGAAATCATCAATCTCTCAAAATTAATTAATTACAAGTTAGATTGTTTGTTGTTTCATAGCAACGTTTGATAGCTTTCATATAATGCCAAATATACGAAACTTTAATTAATTTACTAGATACCCTAATCATCAATGCAAAATATTAAAATCGTGTTCTATTTGTAATCACGATACGGATCAGTTTCGATTTAAGAACTGTTGAAAAATATTCAAGCAGCGTTTCATCTTACAGACGTACATTTCCTACCACACCCCAAATATCATCATCTGATAACGATTGCAATTTTCTTTAACAACATTATATTTATCGACCGAAAACGTACAAGTTTCAAGTTAAATTAAATAGAATCGGCGGAAATTTAATTCCATCAGACCTAATAACAAAACTAAATAGATCAAAATTTCGTTGCGAAAATCGATAATAAAACTTCTCAATTTTTGTCAGACACCCGGAACTATATTAGCGGGAAACATACAGCTACATAACACTAATCCGAGCTTATGTGTTCCAAAATTTAAACATAATTAGTGTTCTGCCATCCGATATGTCACGGCGGGCGATTTGAGCTGGCGGTAGTTTTTTTAAGGCCGACTCGAGGATTACAAACTAGGACAAAGATGTAAATTAATTCGAATACGATGATGATATCGCTAAATTGAAAATAACGAATTAATATTAAAGCGGTATAATAAATCATAGCGAAAACTTTGACATTTTACGTATTTTTTCTGGATTGGCAGTGGTAGAATGAAAAGACCAATGCTCTATTTATATAAAACTCATTGTATACAATGCTCTTTCGCTAGTAAATGAACGAAAATGATAAATTTCCTTGCCATACAAATCTCACGAAAATAACAGCAAAACCGACTTGAACGGCGATCATAAATTATTGTTATAGATGCAGTAAACATAAAAAAATTACAATTCGAGTCAGTTTTATGTAAAATTGGAAAATTGACGCTGTTATCTGGATGGTTTACGTTATAATTTTATGATAGATTGCATGGAAAATAATTGGATATTTTGTAGTTTTGTATTTTAAACAAATTGTATGCTTTTATTAGTGAGTTATTCTAGAAGAAGATTGTAATTATAGTTGAATTTAATCAGAATTTAGAAAATTCGGTTAGTTTGTAATAACGGAAAGTGCTTTAAATAGTTGATTTTTCAGATAATACACGTTATTAAAATTGTATTTTGTCGACATCGTGAATATTAATTAAACTCATATTTTAAAACTCATTTTTAAAATAGATTTAACGCTATAGAAGGTATTAACATTAAAAATATCCCGGCGCATCCACCATTTTTTCGAGTCATTTAAAATAGAATTTTTAATAGACAATTTCTCTTTAATTTTTTATTCTAAAATCAATTCTCATGAGTCACTGGAAAGGGCATTTCAAGCTGCGAAGCTTGGAGTCTACGGTTTTGGAAAATTCTGTGGAAATTTTGAGTTACAGATGGAAATCTAGAAATATGAATTTTTTATATTTTCCTACACACTCTCGTATTTTAATCTCATAAAAACGACTAATTCGCATTTTAGAAATTGATTTAACGCTGTAGAGTCGCTTGACATTAAAAATATCCCGGCGCATCTACTTAGCAATTGAATGTTGACTAAATAAAACCCTCTTTCATTTAGCCAACACTCAACTCTGCATTGGTAATAATTTATTAAACGACAGGTTTTCCATTCAATTTTCTCAGGAAAGCAAGCAAATTTCTTATTTAACAATATTTTAGTTGGAAACTCCGCGGAATCGTTTACAAGTTGAAAAAACCTAACTAAAAACAATTATTTTTAACAGATAGTAAATCAATTTACACAGAGTTTTCCTAGAATTTTCAAAACATTGATTTTTTAACTTCCCGACAGTTTCCCGCACTGTATGAGCTTTCGGAAAATACAACAATTTTCCGTCTTTAAAATTCAATCTCGTTAATTGTAAATAAATTGATAAACCTAGTTATGGAGAAAAATATTAGCTCAAAGTTTCCACAAAATTTCCGAGAACAATCCATGTCCTATAGCTTAAAATAAACTTTCCAACACTTTATTTTAATGTGAAAAATAAGGCAAAAATCGTTGTCCAAAGATTATTTTGTTAAGCGCGTTCTAATCCAACCCTCTGTTGACGTTGCGAAAATCAATTAACCCACACAATTTCATAATTTAATTGCAAAAATTCTTCTAATTTTAGTCGCTGAAACAGATTCGACGCCGTAGAATGGATTGAAATGTAGAAAATACCGGCGCATCCACCATTTTTTCAAAACATTGAATATTCATTATTTCAAATGTTTTGTAATTTTTGCTAGACGATTTCTCCTCTTAGAATAGAGTAGAAATCTTACCATACTTGAAAATTTTATAGAAATTGAGTTACAATAGAAAATCTAGAAATATGTTGTCTATATTTTTCCTGATAAATCAAGCTATTATTTGCAATGAATATGACGTTTAGTCAATAGCCACCTGAAGAGCTTTCCAAATATATGGAGATTTACCGATTTCATATTTTAATCTCATATAATCGTCTAATTTCCATTGTTAAAATCGATTCAATGCTGAATGGATTGAAATTAAAAATGTCCCGGCGCATCCACCATTTTTCAAATATATGAATTCGATTTTTATCGAAAATATATTAAAAACAACAAAACAAATTGTATTTTAATAACCACCCCTTAATGACTGAAATTGTTGTCCCAATTTTCGATGATAGTTACATGAAAGTTTACTGGCGTCATTAATGGTTTCAGTTCTATGAAATCTGATAGATAGAAATTTATGTTTCCATTAAATACAACAACAACGACAATATTTTCATATCTATTCACTGAAAACTCTCTTACTATAAAATGCAAATCATCCATTGTTTATCTCACCGACAAAGCTTTTCTCGCTTGTTGTTGTTTTACAAGCCGTTCTTCATTATCGTTGACTGACGTAATATTTTTAATACGACTCAACGGATGCCGATAGAATTCCACAATTGCGACTACAACGATGATTTTTCAAGTTTATCAAACGCCTAAAATAAGAATTTCAGTTGTCGTGCTGTTTTGATAAGAGCGAATATTTACGCCGGATTACCGTTGGTATTTACACGCTATGATAAGAGAAGATTACATGGCAAGTTTCGAAAAAATCGGCAAATAACCGAGATAAATTCTAATCCAAAATTGTATTGTGCTTATAACAATAAAATACCAATAATCTGTGATTTATTCAACGATAAATACGAATGAACGAGGGCTTTTTTATTGATTTACAGTATTTATTAATTAATAAGAGATTCGATGTTTTATTTGGCAGTTGTACCGTGAAATATTCAACTGGCACAATTTCAAATACAGATAGCGGTTTCCTGTTAACTTTCAAGTACATTAGGGGGCGGTTAAACCGTTTCGATGTTACTGAATCTTTCAAGAAAAAAGTAATGCATCCGATCTTCCGTTTATTGTTAAATCGATAAAATAATTGTAATTATTTCCTGTAATGGGATGTTGACGTGAATTCACGTAGTCAGATTAGTAAATTCATATTTTATAGGGATTATTCTGTTGGGAAACACACTGATACGAATTGGATTATATAAAGAAAATTCCATCAAATTCACCACCTATGCATATAACATAAGTTGAAATAAGTCTATGTATAATTCATCTTCAATTCGATAATAAAGAGAATATTTGAATTTTATATGAATTTGTCTTGCTTTTTACTCTAATTGCTGTTCAAATGTCGCTAATTGATTAATTGACTTCTAGAGAACTACTATGTTGTTTTTTATAAGATTAAAATTCCTCATTGTGATTAGAAATGGAATAGAAGCTTTCAATCAATTGCTTTTTTATAAAATTGTATCCTTCTAACTGAGCGATATTGCGTAATTTGCATCGAAAAACCGGAAATGGGAAAAATCAAACTTCACGAAACAAAATTGGAACATGGTAGGTGGCAAATTAATCATACACATAAATAACAGACAACCCCTTTTTTGATGTTGTCGTATTTCAAATTTGTCAAGAATATTTCCTTTTTGTAATCAACATTATTGTGTCGATCGATTTCGAAATAAATTCAAATGAAGGGTAAATAATTCATCAACTATCAATGTTCTTCGATAATTTCCTTAATTGTTTATCAATTCAATAGACTAGAAACAATAGCCAATCTCTAGATAAAGTGATAATTTCTACAAAAAAATTGGAAATTCAACAAACACGTGTTCGTCTAATCGAACAAAATTCTAATAATTGTAAATTAGAGAGAAATATTACCGAATTTTCTAGATTACATGTTGTTTTTTTTCCCCAGATAATCTCCAACGTAATTGAGTTTTCCTCGTTAACATCAAGGAAATCACCAGTTGCAATAGGAATGCATATAGTTTCCACTAGAGCACAACACAACTAAATATCTACCCGCCGCCGCCACCACCACCACCAACGCTGCCGTCGTTTTTATTATCACGAAAATGTGCTCCGTTGAAGGCGTGCGTGGAAGAAAATACCAGCAGAATTCACCGCCGACGGTCGGCTAGGAACCAGTTGACCGTAAACGATGGAAAATACGCTCACAATTTACAAAATGAAAACAAATAAAATATACAAATAGATGACCGTAGAAACCGAACAATCGATAATTTATTTACGTTAAAATACAATAATCAATAATAACAAGCGATAAATAAGCGGAACCAATGGAGAGTTCTTTAATCGAATTAAAAAGGGTGGTTTTGACCGGATTTCGCGGCTTAATTTGAAATTTGACACCTTTTACACGGCTGCCAAATCTACAAAATAGCCGCCTATTTACGATTTCCACAATTATAAATTCATTCGCTACAATTTGGACCAATTAACTAATTAAAATCAGTATTTTAAATCAATTCCAATAATTTCGCGATAACAAATTGATTAACAATTAAAAATTATAGCGTGAGTAATTTAGAAATTGTGAATTTTCAAGATTAGATCAAAATCAACGATAAAATCGATTTAAATTTTTACAGATTAACTTAAATCTCGACTATTTTAACAACAAATCTCGTTTTTTGACAAATAAGGGTAGTTTAATTATTACAAAAAATTCGCGGCTTTATTTTAAAATGACACGCAAATACGCCGTTGCCAATTTATAAATCTTGTCTAATCCATAATAAAATAAATGTACACAAATTAAAACAAATTAATGCAAAATCTCTATAATTAACACAATTATAAATCTTTATAATTGTGGTAATTAGAATTTTTCTGTTAATAATTTATAGTTTACGATTTTGATGATAGTTTGATGTGGCAACATTGTCCGGTCAACTTAACCTCAAAAATCTAAAGTGACCTTCGTTTTTTTTATTTTTTCTTAAAATAATTTTTGTATAACAGAAGAATTAATTTATTTTAATTAAAATCGTGGAGTAAGTAATTTTTCTAATTGTATTCTAGATTAGATTAACATGATTGATTAAATTTCGAATCGTAATTATTGATGATTGTTTACACAAATTACGAGTATTCTAATGATAAATTAGCCTCTTATCATTTATTATAGCACAAGATCAACAATAGATTCTATATATATGTTTATTATCTGATAATAAATCTAATTAATTATTTGGTATTCCGTTTGTTTTAATAAATTATTTTGTAGGTTTCTTGTCTCGTTAACAATTCAAAAATCTCAAATCAATAATGAAAGTTGTCGCATTGATAAGTGGCGGTAAAGACAGTTGTTTCAATATGATGCAATGCATAGCGGCCGGCCATCGAATTGTGGCTCTAGCCAATCTACAACCGGAACGTAAAGTCGAAATCGACAGCTACATGTACCAGAGTGTCGGCTATGAGGCTATCGATTACATAGCCGCGGCAATGGACTTACCACTGTACAAACGTACAACATTGGGCCTATCGAAACAACAAGGTAAAATCTATTTAGCACCGACGACAATCGGCGACAACAACACAAATTGCGACGACCACGACGAAGTTGAAGATCTGTTTCGATTACTAAAAGAGATTAAAGACGATATGGAAATCGAAGGGGTGTCCGTTGGGGCGATCCTGTCGGATTATCAGCGTGTTCGCGTTGAAAATGTGTAAGATTTTCCCTATATTCAAAGGCGGATTTGCAATTGAACGAGCCTCACGTGTTGCTAAAAATAGCGATTTAAAAATCTATTTAAAAGCTGGATTAATTTTCCGGTTTTTACCGCTATCAATGCGTCTTAATCCGCCTTTGTTTTGATAACAAAATCGATAATAGTTTCGTTTATTTTTCAGTTGTATTAGATTAGGTCTAATACCATTGGCATATTTATGGCGGCGTGATCAGAAGGAATTATTAAATGAAATGATAAAATGCGAAATTGATGCAATTATAATAAAATGTGCTGCATTAGGTTTAGATCCATTAAAGCATTTAGGACGTACATTAAGTTCATTATTGCAGTATCTATTACAAATTAATGAAAAATATGGTGTTAATGTGTGCGGTGAGGGTGGTGAATATGAGACATTAACATTAGATTGTCCATTATTTAAAAGTCGTATAATTATGTAAGTATCGTAGTTGATTTTATGATTATTATTGTTGCTTGAATTGAGAATTTATAGTGATGATTCAGAAATAGTGATGCATACAAATGATCCAATAGCACCTGTAGGTTATTTAAAATTAAATAAATTAAGTTTAGAATTAAAATTGCCACCGTTAGATTTATCTGGACGTTTAAATGGCTTACCATTGAAGAGTAGTGATGGTTATATAACTGACGATGGGATAGATGCATGTGATTTTTTAGAAAATAACGATGACGATCACAATATTGATAATGGTTATTTTCTTTATTTTTATATCACTTGTTTCACCTAAATAGTTCATACTCTTATGGAAACACCTGTTATAAAGCGCGAATATTTTACCAAAATTTGAACTCTGTAGCTCACCGGGAAGTTTTAGAAAATGTGATTTAAGCATGTCGAATAACTAGAAGATGCTTTCCACTATAAACTATAAATAAGAATTTAAAAAAAAGGATCAATAAAAGAACCTGTGGGGGGCATTTTAGCAAAATTTGAACGTCGTAGCTTATCGTGAATTTGGTCAAAAGTTGCTCGTCACTAACCATGTTGCACGAAAATGACTGGATGTTCACAATTTTTCTATCGCATTCCATAAATGCAAAATACTTCTACCCATTACATTCTGAGTTACTTCGCGATTTTTTTTGACCAATTTTGAATGAGCTATGGGGCTCGAATTTTGCTACAATGATCTCTAGGGACGCTTCTGTAAATCGCTAAAACATTTTCCGACTTGTTGACCAAATAAGGCATTTGCTTTCCGTTTTTCAACATTGCATTCTAATGTGAAACACTACACAATAAAACAGAAAAAACGAAAAAAATCAATGTTGGGGACATCTTTGAGTCATTCTATTTGTGTATCTAATTTATGACAACCCAATTGATCGACTTCCCGATAAGGTACAAGATTCCAATTTTGCGCAAAACCAGGCCAAATACTAGGTGTCATAGGAGCTAGGACCATTTAAGTGAACCGGGCGGTATATTTATTTAGTTAATGTTTGTAGATTGCACCGTAGAAAATCGATTAAATCGAGAAATTCAAACAATAAAACAACAACCATCGAGTATACGAAGCACAAACGGTTGGTTATGGTTAGGCGGTATTTGTGGTGAATCTGATGATTTCCAATTAGCAATGGTACAAGCTACGACAATTTTAAAGTGTAGGTATGCGCAGATTTTTGGTATTTATTTTAAAGAACCAGAACAAAACTAACTAATAGAAATTGAAATCAACTAATAATTATAGCTCTATTGGACGAGAATCAACAATCAATCCAAGACGTATGTTCATTAACTATGTACATTTCGGATATGTCAAGATATAACGAATTAAATAAAGTCTATTGTGAGACATTCACCTATCCGAATCCACCGACTCGAGCCTGTGTTGAAATCCCATCGAAATATCCGGTGATAATACAGGCGTTATCTTGGTCGCCGCCTGAAAACAACCCGAACGACCCACCTATTGACCGGTAAAATATTCAAACATATAGACAGTTGTAATGGAATTTAATTGTAGACATACGATGCACGTTCAAAGCCGCTCACATTGGGCACCGGCTAATATCGGCCCGTACAGTCAGGCCGTCCAAATCGGTGAATTAATCTATACAGCCGGACAAATCGGCTTGATTCCCGGCAATTTAGAGTTGGTTAACGGCGGCATAAAGGCGCAATGTCAATTGGCATTGAGGCATATTAAACGTTTGTTGAAAGCCATCGATTCTAATGTGAATTTGCGCGATGTTGTACAGGTATTCTTTTGAGCTATCGTAGTTTGATTCAGTCGCTTGAAAAACGAATCAATCTGCGTAAATTGCTGTAATGACTGATTTGTTGATGATTTAGGGGATTTGTTATGTGACGAGTCTAAATTTTATCGAGCATGCTCGTAAATTGTGGGAAGAGAAGACGAATAATGCTATCGTTGATTATGTTGTTGTAACCCAATTGCCTAAAAGTGCACTAATTGAGTGGCACGTATGGGCGCATCGGTATAATAATCAGTTTGAATGTACGTAAGTCGATGATTAGATCTATCAATTTATAAATTTTTTATAGATGAAGAAACCGGTAAATATGTCGATGTGTTTTCGATATCGATTTATCGCCGTTGGAATTACGAGAATAATATAGCCGCTATTGTTTGTTATGCCGATTACAATAATAATAATAGTCTAGAAATTGGCGATAATATTGAAATTAATCAAAATGTATTTATCGAAATTATTGAGTATGTGATAGAGAAATTGAAACAAGGCTCTAAAAGTGATACAACAAACGATTCAATTTATAATCTAACAATATTTCTACCACAAACGAAAACGGCCTATCAGGATTCCTTCTGCGATTCTATGAGCGTATTAACGGAAACTCTATCGGTAGTTTATACGTTTGTACCGGTTTTATATGCGAAGAGTGAACATACGTATTTGTCAGTTTGTGGCTTCAGAAATCAATAATTTCCTCGTTGTTATTGTTTTATATCTTGTTGTCCATCTAAATATATTGTTTATATTGGTTAAATTGTTGTTTATTTATTGAATAATAAAGAATCTGTATAGTATTAAAGTTTATTGATGTAAATACATGAGGACAAAGACATATGATGGGGGGCAATATGACAAATTACAAAACAAAACACGAATCTCTCATTTTCTTTTTTATCGAATTGTACCATTATATACTAATTAGAATAAATTAATGTTATTTCTTCTTCTTTTTCTTCTCACTACCGCCAGTAGTGGTACTATCATTCTTCCTTTTCTGGTTGTTTTTAGACGCCGGTTGTGTCGGCGTACCGGTTGTTGCACTGCCACCACCACCTTTCGTTGCCTTCTTTTTCTTCTCGTTCCGTTCGCGCTCCTCTAATTCGGCATTTTCCCGTTCAATTAACGTAATCAACGTGTTACAACGCCGTTGTAACTCCATTGCGGTGCGCGACTTTAGGAACCAATCGAAACGGAATTGCGGCGATGCCCGGACGGCAGCCCTTAATTCTTCATAAACATTCTCACGATCGAAGCCCAATTTGTGCAACATACAAACCAGAAATCGATCCTCATCTTCCATATAATTTTTGCCTTTATTTGTACCGTAAGCTATACGTAATTGGTGGAATGGGGCGCGATAACGCGCCATTTTAGCATCTAAAGCCCGTTTTATGCTGGCACGCCGTTGGATTTTCGTTTCGCCACGTTCAATTTGTGCCATAATACGATCGATGTCTTGTAATTCATGACAACGTTCCCAAAATACCGCCGAATATTCCATCACTTCTTCCGGTGTTTTACCTTCGACTTCTTTTGCGATATTCTCGATATCATCCCGGCCGTATTTCTCATTCGCTTTAATGAATTGATTAAAATCCCGTTTACTCCAATTAGTAAAACCTTGTGTTAGTAATTGTTCTTTTTCAGCTTGTTCTTCTTCAGTTAACGGTTCCGATTCATCGATTTTACGTTGTTCTTCACGTTGCATTTTAGCCGCTTCCGGTCCTAATTCGGGATTCTTTGGTACTTTATAACCTAATGTTTTACGATAATAATAAATTTCTTGATCTAATAATTCAAATAGACGTGGCGGAAAGAATTGGAAATCTTGTACGATCGGTTGTTTCGGTGGACGTGGTGCTTTTGGTGCTTTCGGTTCAGATACACGTAATGCTTCACGAAAATATGCATCAACAGCATAATTGGCTTTGCGTTCACGTTTCGGCGGTTCTATCCATGCTGATAGGCCGATATTTTTCTGTTTTTCACGATAATCTTCACCTTCAAATTTATAAACGGATTCGGTTGGTGTGTCGACGGTGAAATTGCGTAGCGACGATTCGCCCAAGGATTCCAATTTTTGATTCAATTCAGCCGTCTATAAAGTAGAGTAAAGTAAAAATAAAATTCTACGAGGTGATACCGACGATAGGCCTTTACAAAGATAAGAAATTTCAATCGAGAGAGAAGCAATCTTCCCATCTGAACTACATAAGAACTGATAAGTTTCAGATGCAGTACAGGTGGCAAGACACTTTCGTGAAACACCCTGTTTCTTTTATACTCACTTTAGCTTCGCCTTTTTCTAGAATCGAGTCAATATCTTCATCGGTAATTTCGGAATCTTTCGATGCAAATACATGATTAGCACCATGCCTAATCATACTCAACATTTCATCTTTATTTAATGATTGTGTTTTATTATCAACTAAACGTCCTTGTTGTATTACTAATTTATCTAAACGTAATTTAACTTCAGCCCTTTCGACGATTTTCTCTTCAACTGTATTCTCTGTTATAAAACGGAATACACGTACTTGTTTCTTTTGTCCAATACGATGTGCACGATCCATAGCTTGTAGATCCATTTGTGGATTCCAATCACTATCATAAATGATAACAACATCAGCTGTTGCTAAATTAATACCTAAACCACCTGCTCGTGTTGATAACATAAATATAAATTTCAAACTATCAGGTTCATTATATTCATTAATTTGCCTTTGACGATCCTCATGTGGTGTTTGTCCATCTAAACGACAATAATGATAGGCACGCCAATGGCAATAATCTTCTAATATATCCAGCATACGTGTCATTTGTGAAAAGATTAAAACACGTGAACCTTGTTCTTGTAATTTTGGTAATAATTTATCTAAAATTACCATTTTACCACAATTATAAACTAAATGTTCATCAGTTGTATAAGGTGGTCCAGGTTCGGCGCCATCAAATAAATACGGATGATTTGTACATTTACGTAATTGCATTAAAATATTTTGTAAACGCATTTTCTCAACTTTACCAGCACCATTAACAATATCGATATCTTTTAATAATACTTTCGTATACCATTCACGTTGCATTTTACTTAAACCAACATAAACTTTAAGTTCTTTTTTCGGTTTTAATTTCTTTTCAACTTCCGATTTTAAACGACGCAATAAAAACGGCTTCAATACAGCATGTAAACGTTCAACTAATTGATTATCACCTAAACATTGATTTGTATTGAACCATGCATCAAAATCATCAGCTGAATTAAATACATCTGGTAATAGAAAATTTAATAATGCCCATAATTCATGTAAATTATTTTGTAATGGTGTTCCTGTTAATAATAGACGATTTGTTGTTTTAAATTCACGTAATATTTCTGATAATTTGGATTTTTCATTTTTAATACGATGCGCCTCATCTATCACCATATAGCGCCAATTAAATTTCTTAAATACTGATTTTTCTTTCATCACCATCTCGTAGGAGGTTACACAAACATCCCAATCACCAGGCATCATTACATCACGAATTATCGCATTCTAAACCCAATTAATTAAACAAACAATTAATTAATAATAAAATCGATATAATTAAGGCTTACTCTAGCCTCTTGATCGCCGATTAGACAAACCGCGCGTAGACTCGGACACCATTTCTTGAACTCATTCATCCAATTTGCTAACGTCGATTTTGGCACAATTACAATATGCGGTGATGGAATATTCTTATAATGCTTCATAAAACCCAACAATGAGATCGTTTGTAACGTTTTCCCCAAACCCATTTCATCGGCTAATATCCCATTAATACCATTCTCATACAAAGAAATCATCCAATTTAAGCCTCGAATTTGATAGTCACGCATCTCACCGTTTTTAATATAATACGGTGAACATTCAAAACGTATCGTCGGTTTTGCTTTCGTATTACTCTCCGCTAACAATTCCTCATCTTCTTCTTGCTCCGTCTTCCGGTGACGATGGCTGTAATCGCTAAGATTAGAAATAAAATTGCTAAATTGATGAGAATTACTCTGCAATTGGGTCTTCTTTGACTTTCTTCGGCCGTCCGGATTTCGGTTTTGTTGGTGTTTTGGTTTGGTTCATGAAATGGGTGAAGATTTCGGTTTGTTTCAATAAAAAATCAAAACGACGTGCACGGTCCGTTTCTAGTTTCGTCTCGAAATCTTCACCTTTACCGTGCGATGATGTCGTATCGCTCGATGAGGCATTCTGGAATTGAACGAATTCAAATAATCACAACAATAATAAACGAATAGTGGTCAATGAACTGGTTCTTTTGTTGTCCGTTAACTTACCGAATTTTCACCTGTATCCGCAGTCTCGCCACTCTCCTCCATTTTTGACATTTTCGTACACGTTAATTTTATTTTTCTAAACACTAATGGAATGTTTAATTAATGTTTGAGTTATTTTAAATTTTTTTTCGAATGAAATTCACTAGAAAAACTCTATTAAAGGCGGGAAAGAAATTGCCCAACTGAACTACGCCCGGCTGTCACGCTAACTGTCAAAAACAATGAAGAATTAGTCGTACCAACCTATCCAAAGAAATTCACCAACATAACCACAATTAAATTACTATGAAATTAACAAGATAATCCACAATTTATTAAATATAAATATCTAGATACGAAAAATAATCGTATTATTATTGCTTAAAATTATCTGGGTGAATATTGAAAATAAATGGCTTATATTCTTTACTTTAAGATCGATTAGACAAAGCCAGCTTAGTAATTTTTGTTCATTTGGGTTGGTATTTAGTTTTACAATTCAAATTAACAGTTGTTTTATTTATCAAGTTTCAAAATTTTAGCAAATTATAGAATATTTATGCTTATATTAAGTTTGTAGACTAAAATTCTTCTTTACTATATTTTATTATTGTAAATTAATCATTTATAAATAAATTCTAAGTCGCTGTTATCAGCTAAGTATAATTTATTGCTTTGTTTATACATTCCAAATAAATAAAATATTTAATTATCACTAAAATTTTAATAATTTTAACTGGACAATATTGTACAATTTTTCGAAATAAATAAATTAAAGTCGAAAATCTCCATTGAAATTAAAAATTGAGTTTGTATTTTAATGCCGTTTAATTATCAATGTTGCCAACCATTCCTGTCACTGGCAGCCATATTTAATGTTGCCAGCTCTTCTTTTATTTCTTTAAACATAGGATATATTTGTTAAAATAAATAGATTTCGTTATAAAAATGATTTTATAAACAAAATTTTGATAAATTTTATAACTAAACGCTTAATTTGTGTGCATTATAGTGAAATTTAGATAATACAATAAAGTTATGTTTTGAGAAGAACCACGAAAAATTATAATTTTTCACATTAATACCTATTTTTAACAATTAGGAATAACAAATAAATTTACAATTTCTAATATTTCACTAAAAAAAATCCAAAAAGTTGTGTATTTGTGTATTTTTACAAAATTATTGCAATTCTAGGAATTTAAGATTATTAGATTTGGCAATGTTGCGTCTTATGTCAAAAGATCAATAATTTTTGAATTGATTTGTTTACAAATAACGCCCTTGGAAACCCCGAAATGCTATTTATTTAATAAAATTTTAAATATTCTTTATTCTCTATTGAATTTGTAGAAAACGACCAACAATGTCGGGGAATATACGCAAGAAAGGTAGTGGCCCGAAATTCGAACTGAACGAATCCCAAATGCACGACATAAAAGAGGCCTTCGATCTCTTCGATAGCGACGGCAGTGGAAAGATCGACGTGAAAGATTTAAAAGTGGCGATACGTGCATTGGGCTTCGAACCGAAGAAAGAGGAGATAAAGAAGATGATCCAAGACATTGATCCGAACAACACCGGTAAAATATCGTACGACGAGTTCGTCCAGTTGATGTCGATTAAAATGGCAGAGAAAGACAGTAAAGAGGAGATTATCAAAGCTTTCCGTCTATTCGACGATGATGAAACCGGCAAGATCAGTTTCAAAAATTTGAAACGTGTCGCCAGAGAATTGGGCGAGAATCTCACCGATGAGGAGTTGCAGGAGATGATCGACGAGGCCGACCAGGACGGCGATGGCGAAATTAGTCAAGAGGAATTTCTGCGGATTATGAAGAAAACAACGTTATATTGAAATATTTTCTGTTTAATTATTTGCGTATAAAATGAGTTAAAATTCAAACTTGCTCTTTTACTGTCCCGTTTTCTAAACCGAAATACGCTTTCCTTGCCATTTTTATAAACAATCCAGTCTCGACAACGCCGGGAATCGTTAAAATTTCCCGATTTATTTTATCCCAATCTAGATCCTGATTGAAATCCCTCCAGTCTAACAGAAAATTACCATTGTCGGTGATAACAGGACCGGCTTTCTTTACAGCCATCCGTAATTCCAACCGGCCGCCGAATAGATTTTGTATTTTCTGTTGTATCGGCTTATACGCCAACGGTACCACTTCTATTGGTATCCCATTTTTGTATTGATCGCCCAATTTCTCCGAATTCTTCGTATAATCAGCAACTATTACCAGTTCGTTTGAACAACTTGCAATTATTTTCTCTTGTAGTAAACAACCACCACCACCTTTAATGAGATTCAAATCCTTATCAACCTCATCAGCACCGTCGATACACACGTCTAGTTTGTAATCGATTTCCAAATCACTTATTGGTAGATTGTGTTCGATTAATAATTGTCGCGATTGAAACGACGTCGGTACACATTTTATATTCAATTTCTCCTGTTTATAACGGTGACCTAACCTCTCAACGGCGTAAACGATCGTCGAACCACTTCCAATGCCGATAATTTGATTATTTTTAATGTGCTGATCGACGGCTTTATGAGCGGCTAATTTTTTCGCTGCACTCAATGACGACATTATCGTTGAAAATAAACGAAATTCAAATTTCATCGGTTTTAAACTGGAAAACACGCGACATCTCAAGAGAGGGGATAACAATAAGGTCAATGTTTATCACGATTGTTGCGCAATCAAAATTACAAAATTTATTTATTTTTTAATGTACAATTATAAGAACTAATCACAGTTGATTTGTTCGACGATAACGCCACGATTTTCGGTTGCTATCGAATAGGGGAATGTCGACATACCGTTACAAGCGGCGCCGTAACGACCTTTCTTATCGACGACTATTAGGGCGCCGAAAAAGTCCGGATATTTCGATGCAATTCGCGAAATGGCAGTCTGAGCGGCTTTTGTAGGCGTAGCCCCGCGGCGCATCTCTTCAACCGCTAGAAAACTACAAAAACAATTAAAATATCAGAACAAAACTAATAAATAAACCTGGGTAGAAATCGCATCATTATATCTCCATCGCCGGTAGCCACAGCCGCTCCGGCATCGTTATCGGCATAAGCTCCGGCGCCGGGAATGGGGGCGTCCCCGATGCGACCGGGGATCTTGAATTTGGCCCCGTTCGACGATGTACCAGCTGCGATATTACCGTCTTTATCAATCACGACCATTCCGATAGTATCGTGGTTATTTGTATTGAATCCAATAAAGTCACTATTGATATCATTTGTGAATTCTGGTTGGTAAGGGCCACAGGCAGTTTTCGGGTCTGGTTCGACGTTTTTCCAGAAATTCGGCTGACAATTGTTGTCCTTCCAATCCCGCCACATATTCAACGAAATATTCGTCGATAGAGACTCTTCGTTGTAGTTGAATTTCTTTGCGAATTCCGTCGCCAAATCGCCGACTAAAATTGAGTGTTCTGTGTGTTTTAAAACATGGTAGGCTACACTACTGGCGGGTTTTATTCGGCGTAAACCACCAACGGCTCCGACATCCATTTTTAAACTGTAATAATTGGTCGGTTAATTAAAGAAGTGGTAATTGCGAGGGTTACCCATCGAAAATCATTGCATCCAGTGTTGTTTCACCATTTTCATCCGGACTACCGCCGTATCCAACAGTAGTGTCGCATTGTAATATTTCACATGTTGAACAACCGATTACAAGAGTTTCAACTGCTGTTTTGTCATAGGAATCAACAGCATACCATGCTTGTTCCGCTGCTTGTTTAAATGCCCATGTGTTTATAACAATCGGTATTTCGCAATGTATCAAATTAACGAGAGATACAATAATTATCAATTTGAACATTATAAAACTGGGTGTATAACTGGTTGCCTACCTACAACAGAAAATTGGTAAAAATTGCAATTATTTGATATACTAAAGAAAAAATAGTTTCCATTGATAACAATTTATGATAAATCAACTGAAATATTAATAATTTTTTGATAAAAAAATTGAAATAAAATAAATTTTAATGTAGGTTATGTGACATAACCTCACTTATATCAAAAGACAAGTTTACTCACTAGTTATATGTAAGTATGGGAAATTTTGAATATTTTTATAATCAAATAACATATTTGTGATCAATTAAAATTGATAATTAATTATAACACTTTGCAATAATTGCAAAGTTTGCAAAGTGATTACGAAAAGAGGTTAGTTTTATATAACCTCATTGTTAATTGTCAATTATTGTATTTAAATCGATCAAATTAACGTTAAATTTGCTTAATTAAACTCACTTTTACTTATTTTAGATGATGGACACTCAACAATCAACGATCGAGGGGAATTTTTATGAAATATTAGGTTGCCAACCAACTTCAACTTATAATGAATTGAAAAGCAATTATCAAAAATTGATAAGAGAACACCATCCTGATAAAGCTTCCAAAGATGTCAATAATCGTGTTCAAGATCGTTTTTTATTAATCGATCAAGCTTGGAAAATTTTACGCGATAAAAATCGTCGAAAACAATACGATGCGGATTTATTACAAAATGAAGGCGATCATTGCTTAATTTATGCCGAATTAACGAGAAATCAATTGAATTTCGATCAAAATTATACAACGTATCCTTGTAGATGTGGTAGTGATTTTATTATCGATAAAAACTATCTGGAAGAAAGTGATGAATGTATAATTGAGTGTTCCGAATGTTCCAATTGTATTAAAATTAAATAAATTAGAGCCAATTCGAATATTGATTAAATTATTTGACAATAGATGGTGCTGGCTGGTCGATAATACAGTAATCTAATATGTCAATTGTGACATTTTTATCGAGATGATGTAAACAATAAACGTGTAATTATCTAAATATTCGCAATAATTCAATAATAATCAATAAAAAATGAACAACGATACAAAATTAGAGGTAATTTACTACTGTAATTCCAAAATTGGTAGAATTTTATCCAGGAAATGAACATAACCTCAATTTGTTTGTATTGTATTTTTCTATTTAAATTATTATTTTGTTATAATTTCAGTTGTTTGATGGGGTTGGTGGAATCGTGGAGGGTGAGATGATGGTGCCGACTAATCAAAATAAAAAAATCGGAGATCCTGAATTCAATACTTTGGACGAACCTATACGTGACACAATTGTAATTGTTACACTCTATAATTACACGAATTCTAATAATTGTGTTTCAGTTGCGCGATTTGAAAACAATCGGTGTAAAATTCGCACACGTTTTAGTGCCGAAAGAGAAAAAAACGCTACTCAAAGAATGTAAATAATCCGATATTTGTGGGGCGATTTATTGATTTTTTTGTTGTTATTAGGGGATCTATGGGGGCCCTTATTGTTGTGCACATTTATGGCAATGGTATTGCAAGGTTCCACTACTGTGGACAATTCAAACGATGGTGGTCCGGAATTCGCTGAGGTTTTTGTAATCGTTTGGATAGGTTCGATGATTGTTACGTTGAATTCGAAATTATTAGGCGGAAATATGTAAATTTTATACAAATTTCTATTTTACTGTTCTAATTGTGGTTTATTTCCAGTTCGTTTTTTCAAAGTATTTGCGTTTTGGGTTATTGTCTATTACCGACAGCAATAGCGTTGATTATTTGTAGGATAATTCTATTAGTTGAGCAAACTAATTTGTTGTTTTTCTTGAGATTTACAGTATCAATGGTTGGATTCGTCTGGGCAACTTATGGTATTTAACTTACTTAATTTTGTGAATTTATAAACTAATTTTCAATTGTAGCCTCTTGGGTGTTTCTGGGCGATAGTCAGAAGCCAGGTCGTAAAGTTCTAGCAGTTTATCCGATTTTTCTATTCTATTTTATCGTATCGTGGCTCGTTATTTCACATACTAACATATAATTGTGATAGATAAAATTCCATTAATTATAAATATTTATTTGTAAATGTTTTTAAAATAAATCTTATCAGAACTGAACAGTTGTTGGTTGTTGATAAGACAGAAGACATGTTGAATTTCCGTTTATTACTAATAATTTTGCTATTTTTACCTTGTTATCAATTTTTACAGTGTTTAGATGAAAATAACCGACCGGTTGATTGGTTTATTGTCTACAAATTTCCACAAATTCACCAAAAAAGTCCCGGATTTAATTACAATTTTCTAACGAATAATTCTTATCAAACTTGGCAATTATCAACGATTTCTATTAACGATTCGCGATCAATTATAGGAAACACTTTAAATTTTTTATATGCTGCTAAACAAGTAAGTATCTCGAATATTGAAATTATAAATTTAATTTGAATGGACTTAGGGTAATTTCGCGTACATCGCCTACAACGATCAACCCCCGAATTCACCGAAAAACTCCAATAAAGGCCACACGAAAGGCATTTTAGCCACGGATACAACCTCCGGATTCTGGTTAATTCACTCCGTACCGCATTTTCCGAATTTAACCCAACTCTCGTACGATTTCCCAGAAACTGGTTTAACCTACGGCCAAAATTTCCTATGTATCAGTTTAAATACACCGAGTATTGAGGAAATTAGCCACCAATTACAGTATAATGAGCCGCAAATTTTCGCCTATGAATTTCCGGAGAATTTCAATAATTTCCCGAAATTGCGCGATTTAATTGGTGGTAAAACGGTAAAGACGCCGCCATGGTTCAGGAAAATCCCGTTCAAATCCAGGGGAAATTTCGATTATTTCTCATTCGCTAAATCGGGTAAATTCAACAAGGATTTGTATGAAGATTGGCTCGCTCCCGATCTACAACAGGATTTATTTGTTGAATCTTGGCTGAATGGACACGGGAAATTACCATCGAATTGCAGTAAACCATTCAAGTATTTAATTCGGTTTAAAACGATTTAAATTTGAAATAATTCGCTATAATTGTAGAGTATTTAATATTGAATCTGTGTATATTGGAGACGATAAATTGAACTTTACATCGACCCATGACCATTCAAAATGGGCAATTTCCGTGAATTCGAACGCTTCCAATTGGATTTGCATCGGCGATATTAATCGAATGGTACTTACGCGTATTTTCTCACATTTTCAGTTATTTTGAAGCTTTAATTGTAGGAACATCAAAAATCTCGCGGCGGTGGTACTGTTTGTTTACAACACAAACAAATACATCAAAACTACAAAGAATTGGTGTCTACTATAGAAAAATGTCCAACCAACTTCTAAAATAATCTATTAGCGTGTCTTTACAATAAATTAGCTATTTCCACGATTTTATTTCGGTGTCTTTTGTTCGTAATAGCGATCTACAGACGGCTGTGGACAGCGATACTTCAACATTTCAACTTCGGCCTCAAAATAACTGGTGCGATTATAACAATAATATTCTGGATTCTTGTATGTTGACGTTTTACTAGCACCAGGACCGACACTTTCGCCAGCTGGTACTTCAACGACTTTCGTGCTCAAGCCTGGTACATCACCATTTTTGACTGCATGACCAGCTTTTTCGAATTTTTCCGATTTTTCGGTTAATTTTTCACACATTTTCTTTGTGTGGATTATTTTACTATCGGCTAGATTTCGTGTAAACTTGGAAAAATTACGTAAATTTACCATATTTCTTGTAAATAAAGACATTTGTAAAAATTAAAGGGGTACAGAAATTTTGCGGTTATGACAGAAATATCAAAACAGTTACGTAAGCGTTGCCAACGTTATAGCTGAAGAAACGAAATACACCAACTACGGTGAGTTTTTTCGGAAAACTCTATAGAAAATCATTATTTGATTATAATATGATTATTTGATAAATTTACAATTATTGAGGAATTATTTTGTTAATTTAATCGATTAGTTTTTTATATTTAGTATCCAAAAGTAAGTGACATTAGTGTTGCCAACCTAAATAATGGAGAAGATTATTGTGTAATTTTGCTTTGAAGACAATTATCATTAATTTTCTTTAATTTGGGGAATTGTTGCTCAATTTTGCATATACGGAAATAAAACGGAATTTATTGATTTATTAGACAAATTAGAAACAACTTTTATTAGAGAAAATATCGCCAACCGTGAGTTACAAAAATTACCAAATTCCCATAATTTTTATAATTATTAAAATTATTGTCATCAAATTTTTAATTATAGCTCAATTTTACAACAAATAAATCTAAAAAAAATCTTGTTTAATTGAAACAATTCAATTTCTGCCGCTTCTTTTGATCAAGTGCTGCCAACATTAGCATAACATTTGTAACTAGATGGTGTTGTGCCGAAATTGCGGGTATTTTTTCTTTGTGCTTATCAATTGCTTCTAGAATTTCACAATTTCAGCAAATTCAACCGGAAGTGGTTCTATTACAACCAATTTTGTACAAATACGGTAAATATATTTGGCTAAAATAAAAATGCCGAAAAAGAAACCGAGTAAAAATGGATTCTTCCAATTCGCTCTTGAGTTACGCGATAAACATCCCCAGAAGTATCCAAATATCCAAGGAGCCGTAGCCCATGCGAATCCCATATGGGCGGTAATCATTTCTTAGTAAATTATCGATAAAATTGTGATTGTAATTGTTTTGTAGAGAATGTCCGCTGAGGAGCGTCAGCCGTATAATCAACGCGCCCAATTGGCAAGGAACAATGTGCAACAGACGAAATATGCAACAGATGGTCGGGCGATTGATGAGATCCAAAAACACGAAGAAGAGGAGAAGATTAAGAAGCAAGAAATGAAGAATGAGATCCGGAATTTGCTACAAAACGCTAAAATCAACAATGGTATTGTGTTATTCTAGTTGATTTCTTTAAAATTAACAATTTCTCCGATAGCCGTAGCCGATGAACAATTTCTAATCGTCGATATAAACCGATTGATTTACGTACCGCAAGAAGATAAACATTACATCTGCGAAATCGCTATCGTGCCATTTTCATTGAGAAACGGAGTCGATAATAATAAAATCTATCACGAAATCGTAATGCCAGGTTGTTCAAATTATACGAATAGTAAAAACGATATTTTAACACCATTGTTATAGGAAAACTACCATTGGGTTTCTACGGCGAAGCCCAAATCCACTCAAAAGAGACCCACCAATTGCTAGATTGCCTCAAAGATGAGGACAACACCCCACAAGTTTACACAACAATGATGCAATATTTAGAGAAATACAAGAAATTTGGTAAACTACCAATATTGTATACGAATTCGAAATGTTTGGATCTTGTACAGAAAATTATCGACGATATTCTCTACGAAATTCGATCGAAATACACCATCAAAGTGTACGATTTACAATATTTGTTTTACGTATTGCGAAATGCAGTCTCAGATGAGCCCGTTTGGCCGTCGGAATCGTTCAGTGATCGCGAAATCGAGAAGGATGTCTACTCTTACACTTCACATATAGCCTGCGATGTAATTTCCTTTAAAAATAATCAACATTTTTGTAAAATTCGCTTTTCTAGTACCATGAAGAAATCGATGTTGTTACCTATTGTAGCCGTTCGAGGGCGATACGTTTCGCTTATATTATCTGCGATAATTGTTGTACCGATTTAGGGATTGCTTTAATACCGGGCAAACATGTACCATTGTCGGCTAAAGTTAATCAACCATTGTCGGTTAATTCGCAACGAAATCTTGTAATATAATCCAAGATAATTGATTGACAATTATTGATTGGTTGTTTTGTTTAGGGAATCTCTGCAGCGCCCAGTCGTGAATCTTTGTGGAGTAATTGCGATACATTTTCCGAATATGTACGTTAATTTCGTTATGATCAAAAGTATAAATTTATGAAATAGGCCAACCTCTTGATTCGCCCTGTATAATGAATAATTTTTAATTTTTTTGTTATTTAGAGTGTGGATACTCAATGGGATATCGGGCCGAAGAGACAATTACTTGGCAATAAATCGCTAAAACCACAAACAAATTCGGTAGATTCTCTTATAAGTTTCAAAATTTTATTAAATCGTTTGTTTTCAGGGAATTTCAGCGGCTTACAGTCGTGAAACAGTTTGGAGTAACAGTGATTTAACCGAAAATGTTCAATTATTATTTTGATTAATTCCAACTTCTAATTGAGATTTTTTCAGGATCCCGATGATCAATGGAGTACTGTCACATCAAAAAGGGATAAGCCAAGAGCTGGTAAAACTGTAACGCCAGCAGGTTAATATTGATTAAAAATGGTGCTAAAATTGGATTAAAATGCTATATTGTTGCAGGTATGAGGGAACCGTTCAATAAAAACGCTCTAAAATTCCCTCCACGTGGTTACCAAAAGTAGATCTTATTATTTTTATCTTTATTACCATTAACGTAAATGTTAAAGTTTAGTTGTTTTCATAGTGGTTTGATTTATTTTTGTAATTTTAATTTTTTGTTTTTATTAAGATAATAATTGTTTAGTTTAGGTTAAATGTGCAAAACTGCAGGATTCCTGCATGCGTTTTTATGGATTTGTGTTATAAATTGGCAGACAACGTCACGAAAATTAATAAGACTGGCATCCTGTAGTTTTTGATCAAATATCTGAAATGAACCCAATTTATTTTAAAATAGTTAAAAATCTAATAATGCACGTGTGTCGTTACTAGATTTCTGCAATACTTACGCCATTATATAAAATGGTTGGAATAAATTTTGGTGAAATACTTTTAGTATGTTCTTCAGCTATCAATTGTAAATCTACCCCTAAATTTGAATTGTGGCAATTTAGAACTTCTTCCATATCTAAACCATTTCGTTTCATACACTGTAAGGAAATATTTTTAAAAATATTCTAACGTAAAGTGAATGTAACGTACTTCGGCCACATTTTCTGGCGTGTGTCGGTAATTCAACATGAAACAGTGCACGAAATCAACTTGATTGGTTTGATTTCGTAAATTTACAAGAGCACAGGATTGTAGACGATTACCGGCGCACTCTTTTGGGCCGTGTTGGCAAACAAAATCCGAACCACCGGCTAGACTCTTAAATACAAAAAATAATAATTTAAAATCAATTAGAGAAAGTGAACTTACCGCACTTTTACCAAATGGTACCAGTTTTAAGTTGACATAGTCGCCAATTTCTGCCCAAATAGGCTTCAATTGTTGGACGATAAATTTCAAACTATCTGGACATAAAGATTCGTACAAGATATCGACGTTTAGCTGGAATTAACACGGATAAAAAGTTACATAAGTGACAATTTTTGTGAATTACCTTCGGTTCAATTGCTGAAGTATCACATGATAGTAGCGAAATAATCAACAGTAACGCGAACATGATGTGTTTGCTACAGAGGAAAGGTAACAATTAGTTTGAGATAAGAGGCTCAGATTTGACCTCGATAGAATTATTAGAAAGTATACCCTTGAAGTCGATATTTGTCGTGGAAAATATTTTTAAATCGTAGTAAATTGGGGCCAGTGCGAATTTTTGAAAAGAAATTAGGCTTGCGAGAGAAAGTTGAAAAACTGGAAAGTTGAAATGTTTAAAAATCCACCGCAACTATAGTAATAGCGCCATCTATCAATCGCCATAAGAACTAAATAATTAAAAGTAACAACTATTAAAAATATTGAAATAAAATAGTATCGCTATATTTATTTTATGCTTTTATTGATTACAATTACGCAATTTTATGATAATTTTTGATAAAATTGCAAATTTATTAGGGTTTAGAATAGTGGCGCCATCTGTTGCGATATTCTATAATTAAGAAATTGGAGGGAAATTCGTAACTTAACCTAAAATTTTCAAATGTACCGTGATACGAAACAATGGAAAATTCGTTAGAAACTCCGGAAAATTTCGAATTTCCCTACCAGCCCTACCAAATACAACTCGAATTTATGCGGAATTTGTATTCGTGTATTGAAAATCGACAATTGGGCATATTCGAGAGTCCTACAGGCACCGTAAGTGGTTGTTTATTGTTGTAATTTTGTCAATAATACCGGAATTTTAAGGGGAAATCGTTGAGTATCATCTGTGGTGCTTTACGTTGGTTGAAAGATCACGACAAACACCAACGAGGCGCTTTGGAGGAGCGGATTCAGCGGTTGGAATTGGAGAAAGAAAACGCGGAGAAATCGTCGAAAGATTGGTTGACAACGCAATCGAAACAAATCGAATTGAATTACGAGATTAATAATTTGAAAATACAACTCAAAAGAATTGTAGATTACGATGATAAAATTGAGAAATTGAAGAAGGAAACTAAGACGAAGAATATTTACAAAAATCCGGATAACAAAGAAATTGATTTGGAAACAACTCGGATTGATGATACAGATGACGATAATCTTCTATTACAAGAAACAATTGATGAAAATGGCGATGATGAAGATAGTGATGATGGTGGTAATGAGGCGGTATACGAGAATACAAAAATCTTCATCTGCAGCCGTACACATTCCCAATTATCGCAATTTATCGGCGAAATTATTAAATCGCCGTTCAATAAAGACGTACGGGTGGCGATTTTAGCATCCCGCCAAACATTCTGTATAAACCCATCTGTGAAACAGTTAAAACACAACAGTTTAATTAACGAGAAATGTTTAGACTTACAAAATAAACAATTAAAGAAAGTCGACAATGATGGGAAAGTATTGAAGAAGCGTAAAGAGAATTGTAAATGTCCGTATTTTAAACAGAATTCTATCGAAAGATTGCGTAACGATATTTTGACAGACATCGAAGATATTGAGGATTTGATAAAGAAGGCGAAATTTCACAATAGTTGTCCGTATTATGCAAGTCGTCTGGCTTGTAAAGACGCCGAAATTATTCTAGTCCCCTATCAGACGATTCTACATAAACCTACACGAGAAGCGAACGGGATTAAATTGAAAAACAATATTTTAATAATCGACGAGGCTCATAATTTATTGGAAACGATGGCGCAAATTCACAGTGCCGAATTGAATTTAAAACAAATCGACGACAGTTTACAACAATTGAAATTCTACAAGGCACGATTCAATACGAGATTATCGGCGTTTAATTTATTGCACATCAATCAATTGATGTTCGTTTTGAATAAATTGAGGCGATTTATCGGGAAATTCGATGGTGATAATCGACAACAGGTGTTTAAAGTTGAAGAATTCGTCATATCGGCGGAAATCGACAATTACAACATGTTCAAATTGGTCAAATTCTGTAGAGACAGCCGGATTGCACAGAAAGTGAGTTTAATTCGGTAATTTGACTTTTTTGGGTGATTTTTCAATGAAAATTCAAGTTTTTCGGCTTGTCCGATTTTCTAGTCTTGGAAAACGTTGTAAAAATCTAGCAACATGTGTTCTTTTTAATATTCCTCCATAACTCGGCTTGTATTCGTGTATTTGTAATGAATATGGGTTTAAACGATAGCAAATTGAAATAGCTTTCGAACAATCCCGACGACTTCAATTTTTATTAAAAAATGAATGAGAAATCGTTCGTTAAAGTTTCCACTTTTTACCGTTAAGTTTAATTGAGAAATTGTCGGTTTCAGGTGCGTAATTATGCGGTGAAATATCCGCAAGATCTCGACGATAAAACCGGCAATATTGGTAAAACCGGCGTCAAACAATTCCTAAAATCCATACGAAAATCGAACGAAAACAACGAACCAACCCAATCGGAGATGCCAGCAAAATTGATAAGAACGCCGCTATTAACTGTGATAACGTTTCTAGAATCGTTAACGTACAATTATAACGACGCCCGAATCTTCACCAAACACGAAACTCTGCAATTCTTCTTGTTGAATCCATCGGAGAATTTCCGCGAGATTATCAAAGAAGTACGTAGTGTAATTGTAGCCGGTGGTACAATGCGGCCAACAATCGAATTCCGACAACGTTTATTTGTTAATTGTGGCGTTGAACAGGAGCGTATTATCGAATTTACATGCGACCATATTATACCGCCCGATAATATTCTACCAATTATCCTAACAACTGGTTTAAACAATCAGAAATTGTGTTTCAATTACGAGACACGTTTGAATATGATTGCGAATATAAAACAAATAATTGCCGAGTGTTGTGAACGAATTACCGGCGGTATTGTTGTATTTTTCCCATCGTATAGCTACGAAAATCTAGTTTATAGCGAATTGAAAAAATCGACCATAAAACAACGAATTTTCCGCGAACCCAAAGAATCAAATCAAGTTGAAACGACTCTAAAACAATACTCTGATGTTATAGCGAAGGATAAACGAGCCTTATTACTGAGTGTTGTTGGTATTTCGCCCGATTATCGCTTGAAAATTGCGTAATTTTTCTGGTTTGCTTTCCAGGTGGGAAATTGAGTGAAGGTTTGAATTTTAGCGACGATCTAGGCCGGTGTATCATCGTCGTCGGACTACCGTACGCCAATATTACAGCGCTCGATTTACGGGAGAAAATGACGTATTTGGACCGAATAGAAGTATAATTGCTTCAATTATCGTTAATGATTTAATAAAATTTGTGTTTTTATAACAGGGAACCGGCGCCGGTCGTAATTTCTACGTAAATTTGTGTATGAAAGCTGTGAATCAATCAATCGGCCGAGCGGTACGACACAAAAACGACTATGCGACAATTTTATTAATTGACGATCGCTATAATTCGGCTACAATCAAGAATTTATTACCGAAATGGATACAACAATCGTTGGAAGTATGTAATTGTCGTGAAATGTTTAAAAATATTGAAAAATTCTTCCACGATAAAAATAAATGTTGATCGCTTATCAATGGTTTTTCGACGATTTAAAACAAGAGCCTCCGTGGCGCAATCGGCTAGCGCGTTCGGCTGTTAACCGAAAGGTTGGTGGTTCGAGCCCACCCGGGGGCGTTCGTTTTTTTCTAAATTATTTTAACTTTAATTAGTTTTATAGGATTTCCCATGAACCCTTCTGGGGTGAGTGTGTAACAATGTAGATTACTCGATTGATAATTTGTTACATTATTGTTAAAAATCGGTAGTTAAGAAGACGGGGCCCCCTGTTGCGGTATACATGTTTATAAATTCCAATAGGTGCTTAACTAGATCTCCTGTTGGGTGTTTTTATTAATACAACGGTATTGCTTAATGAATTCTAGGGGGCAAAACGCGGAGAAATAGTGTATTTGCTATTGTTCTTGACTGATTCTTCCACTGTGATGATTCTGTAGATTTTGGCTTTATTATAAGTAGTGATAGTGGTGGGTATAAGAGAAAATAGCCACCACTACCACTACTATCAACTGTCAACCCGACTAAAGTTATAAATAACGCAATAAACTTTTTTCCGTGGTGTTAGATATTTTATAGGTTCATATATCTTCGTAAATATTCGATATCGCGCCCTTATTTTCCATTTAAGTCATCCAAAAAATAGAGAAAATCCGATCCTTTCTCGTCGTTTTCATCTTCGTCGTCGTCTTATTATTTATATCCGCTTTTGTTGTTTTTCATTACCCTTTTTTCGCACAGTGAGGTCAAATTTCGGTTTGTATACGTTCAGGATTGACTTGGACGTTAGCCAAAATTCGAAAGTCACGTTTAATATCTACGGTTAGATTCTCGACTCTCTCTATGTATTCTAAAGGTAATATTTTGTGGCTATTCCCCATATAAAGTTATGTCGTAAATTTTCCACGATTTTACATGAATTTCAAACAAGTTTAAGTAAGATAGGCGAGGGACAAGTTTCGTTTCCATTACCATAAATTTTATTAAAATCTACTTACACAACACGAATTTAAAACGTTCTTTTTCTGTTGTTTTAATCGTAATGTCGGGGGATTTCTATATTGATCCATACCGATAAAAGTTTTAGATGTAACAGCGAGAAATCCACTGAAGTTCGTGTTTTACTAGATACTAGTACCGTGGTGTAGTGAGGAAGTCAAGAAAGTCACCATTCTGGAAGAACGATCATGAAAATCTACAATAACATAACAAACGAGTAGAACAAGGGGTGTTATTGCTGCTAGGTTGAGGTCGAATATAAATTCTTAACATACCATAACTGCGTACGTATTTCCATGTGTGTGTTTGTATTTTCGCAAATAAAAATTAAAAATTATTTCCAGTAAAATGATCATAAACATTCTACTATAGGTATAGTAATAATACGCGATACTAGTATCGGTATTTTCTATTTGTAGAGAATTTCACCCCTGCCCTCCCCTATTACACGTGCATGTAGCGCCCTTTGTATTGCTCGGAAAAAATCTTTCCAATACACAAATCTTTCAACAATTCAATTGTGTAAACATTAACCAATTGTATTTTCTAATCGAATAGATTTGAGCAAATGGAAATATAACGCTACGTTTAAATGCCGTTGTCGTAGGGATTTAAACATTCTATATGGGTCACAGAAGCCACTAATTCACCCATAATTCGAAGATTTGCCAAGCTGGATGAGCGGCCGACGGTTACGCTCTACAGACCCCCAACGTAACAATAATTGAACAATTTTGTCTGGTGTTTGAATCCTTCTCAAGAATCAGTTGAAAATTGGCGAAAAGCTAATAGTGACTAAACTGCATTTTAAATAAATTTAAAAAAAGAACCAACCAGAGTAAACGCGGCTCTTGTCTTAGGCTCAAGGGAAACAGGTCAAAATTTAGCAGTTTTGCCACTAGTTCTAGTTTTAGCCACAAAGGTATCTCTATCTGCACATCCTAAAATAAATCCATTTAGCAAATTTTAATGCTTTTTAATGATCAATTTGGAGCGTTAGCTGCTAAATTGTATCGCTTAAAAACGGCTATTTAGCTCGAATTTTAGCCTTTAGCGGTAATAAAGTTACAAATTTGGAGATTTTTAGTTGCTCTTACTGTGTAAATTTACAATTTTAGTGTACAATTAAGACAATTAGCGAGGTTTAATGCATTTTAGTCACAAATTTTGAATTGTTGCCAAATTATGCCTTAAAATTGTTGATACCTCTCGAATTTTTGCATTTAGCCGTGAAAAAGGGTACAAATTTTACACTCAGGCGAAATTTTAGTCAATTCAGAATAAAGTCTCGAGTTTCGAGCTAAAGTTTCAAACTTTTTGATAAGTTTTGTTCCCAAATGGGCAAAAAGCCATTCTTAGATTCATTTTAGAACCGAAGTTTTGACTTTTCCAGGCCACTTTTGGTTCTAAATCATCAATTTTTGATGAATTTTGTTACTGAAGCGTTCGAAGTTTCACGCTTTCAGTGGCTTTTTCAGAAAGGTTTCCCAATTTAAACTCCAATTACAAGCCACTAGTTTTTCAATACTCTTAGGCACTATTTTTGATAATTTCCTTCCTAAATCATTATTTTGTATCAAATTTCGATAGTTCCCTGATTAAAAAAATTGGGAAGACTCAGTGAATTGTGGTTGTTTTGCTTTCCTAAAATCCAAAATTAAATGTGCAAAATTTTAATTTTCACCACTGCCAGTATAAAATTATTGAAGGTTAAAAGTGTTGGCTAGAGTTGAGCAAAAAGAGGGCAATAAAGACCTGAAAATTTAGGAAAAACTCAACGATTCAATCTACTGAAAAGGCTAAACATCTTTATCAAGTAAGTTTTTCAAAAGAACTAACAATTAGAATACCAATTTCTCGGAAATTTTCCCTGTTTCAAAGCCTAAGAAAATAATCTGAGATTTATATAGAACTGGCGTGTTAAACTATAAACACTGAAAGTACTATTTTTCATAATTTGTGAAATAGACATTTTCGAGTGTTTCTAGCTTTTCAAACGTAATAATGACGCTTATTTTCCACGATAAAGACAACAATCTGTCTACACTCTTGCCCTAATTGAGAAATATAAAAAATTAACCCCTTAACAAATTGACTTCTATATTATTGTAGAGCACCCCATTATCAAATAGCCTCAAGTCGTGTGTACAGTTTTGTTGTTTGCGCCTAGTCTCAAACATAATTCCCGTGTCCATTGCCACCCCTTTTTTTGTATTGAAAACCCCTAAAACGTTTTTTCCGATCTTCGTTTCTGGTTCACCATCGAAAACCACCCATTTTGGGTGTTGCCGTGTGAACCGAATATGCAATTAATGTAACGGAGGCTGCAATCTTGTTCCATTTACGTTTTAATCAAATAATACAAAAGTGGACAACATGCCGCGTATGTGTGTAGAAATATTTCCATAGATTGCCCCCCGTTGATGTGAAACTCCCCAAATATGCTTTAGTTTTATTTCTTGCGTTGTTGTTGTTATGATTGTTGGGAACCTGTCGATTTTCGTTGATTTTACGTTAACGCCCTTCATTTTTATTGAGTTCAATTCTTTAAGGGATATTTAAATGTTAGGGTAGGTTTTATTTTTATTTCGAGACGATTATTTTTAACGATTCACAATTGATGGAGATTTGGGGCGTTTTACGGAAAATTCACAATTATTTCACACTTGATTTTTAATAATACTATACCGGAAGTGAACAATTCAAATTTCTCGAATTTGGGGTGAGAAATATCGACTATTGTCTTTTCTCTAGTTCGTATTTCTTTGTGGCGCGATTAATTTGATACGATTTTCCAATATCCGTCAGTTGTCAATCATTTTCGTTCAGTTTTTCAACCCTCTTTATATAAAGACTGGACTAAATTTAAACACCCATACACTATACAGTAATAATACAATTTTGTGTTGGTGTGTGATTTTTTAAAAACTCATCAGAGTCCATCAGATAATAATAATAGAGAGCGAGATAAGCAATTCTAGTCGCATTAATACACACATCAGTGTACGTAATGAACATGTCAAACGTCCGCCGTCTATTGTCACCCTATTAAATCCCATAGGGTGGGGGTGGTTAGTATAGTCGATCAGACTGAATAAGATATACTTACAATATTATCTTGTTCATAGTATCTCGTCCTATTTATCTGTAAACCACTATCGCTGTTTGTTATCGTATTATCAACGGTTAATGTCTCCAGAGAACAAGGGTGGGTGTACACACACACACAAAGGTACGACAGATAAGATAAATAAGGATAGTCGATACCGTTGGGATTTGTTAACATGTAGTTTAATTCGTTACAATATGTCTCTATATTAAAGACCAAGTCCGTTATATTGAGATAAAAACAGAGAGTTTAAATGGAAATAGAAACAAATTAAAGTTATTAACTCGTTGTTATTCTTCTCGAATAGGGGGTTCTTGTGGAGGATGTTAATTATTTGGGTCGCATCTCACCCCCCTATTTCTCGCAGTATACCTAAAACACAACAAACAAGACAAGACAGGGCAGAAAGAAGAAAATGCGCACCACCAGAGTAAAGAGATGTACAAGCTACCTATTTGGAATGTTATTTCAGTTCGTTTGTCTTTCCGCTTCTTGATTATTTAATTCAAACCTTTATAATGAGAGAAACGAACTGAGAAAGATAATTACAAACAGAAAATACGGTCTTGGCAACTAATAAGAAGATACGTAGGCAGGCAAATAGGCAGGTGGGTTGGTTGTTGTTTTGATACCATTACCATTACACCGACTACTCTCTGGTTTGTTATACGTTGGATTTTACATGGATTTCTGCTTTTAGTTGTTTACAATATTCGCTTGTAATCTGGAAATTTACCAAATATCGCCGTTAAAAGTGGTAATTTTGATGAAAGCTTCCACAAATTTTGAATCTTTGGGCTTATAGAAAGAGCATTTCAAACTGATAATAAGCATACCAGTTACAATTAGTAAACAATTTTCGCATGAAAAATAAGGGAGAAATCTGCTTCGGAGCAGGCATTTTTAATTAGTGAAAATGGGTAACGATTTTCTTCAAAAATTTCGCCCTTATCATCAAATTTTCTCGTGTATAAACTTTTAGGGAATGTGACGTCTAATTCTCTAGGATTATGCAAGAAACCACCAACTTTCAGTTTCGGTTTTCAGAAAAACTGAAAACAATTCAAAATATAGAAGTTCTAGTTGGAAAGTCAACTTTCTTCTATCTACCGATTCTTCTATCAGCCGATTTCTGAAAAATCCACAGTCTGTAGAATCGCATTTAAAATCGAGACATTTATGTTCCAGTATTTGGCGAAATTCAGGGGTAATTGCCTTCGTTTAATCGATATTCCAAATTATTTCTGCACGTCGACGTATTTTTTTTGAGTATATGTCTGTTGGTGCGGGGGCTGGGTTGTATCAGCGTCTCGGCGGGACGTCACTATCACCACCGCCACCACCATTCACATCGGGTGTTATACCGCTGCGACAACGACTACTGCCAGTTTGTGTTCAATGATTCGAATGGACATATATTATTTTTCGCTGTACGAGGGTGTAAATATGATGTCGTCACAAAGCCATTTGTTAGCACAGCTTCCTGGCCTGGTCTGCCGACAGGAAAACCACCACCCCGATATGTCGCATCATATTTACAATACTACATCATACATACGTATACGAAAACAAAAAAATCTACACCTATGATAATACGCCCTCTAGTCTCTGATATACACGGAAAAACAACCCGGATAGAATTGTTGTATTTGTTATTTTCACATGTAGAGTTTTCGAAATTTTTAATTAGCCCCGCTATATTTCCTCTTCTATACATAACAATATTTCACTATACGCTCCGTATAATCCAAGAAGTTGGGAAGAATCAACAAGAAAAACGTTGACATTTTAATAAAATCACGTAATCATCGGTGCGAACATAATTAAGGAACGCAGCAGTATCGGAGAAGGAGGAAGAAATAGTTGATGATGATGGAAAAAGACGAAAATAGAGATAGAAATGAGATGGCAGTTAACAATAATATATAGATATAGTAATAACGATAATAATAATAATAAGTTTTAAGGAAAGCATAGAGAAACTTAAGAGATCAACAGACAAGAAAGACCATCCCCTTTTATCGCTCGCTTGCTTCAAAACTAAACATTCTGTTTGGTTTGGGTAGGAGCGAGTTTCGTTATTATATTAAAGATAGCGTCACCATTTTACTTCTTGTTCTTCTACTATCTAATACACTACCACTATCGCTACTTCACCACCACCACCAACAACACTACCACCGAACATTCTACGATAAGTACAGGGTGGTTCGCTATCGCGTTCTTTTTCTAAGATAAGATTTACGTTACTCTAACAACCCCACGGTTTTTCATTGTTGTTCAATTTCCAGTCTTATCGCTGAAATCATTTGAAGAACAATTATAGATCTAGTAGGCTTCGTTAAGGGGTGCTTCGCACTTGTATTTCGAGGTTAAATTAATTACGGTTAAAACAATTGCAACTTGAAAATTCATGAATTTTATGAAACATTTCAGTTAATTTAGTTTTTAATTGTATTTTTTATAGATATAATTATAAAGGTAATATATTCGTTTGTTATAATTGGCGTTAATTAGCCAAGTCGACTAGATCTATATCTTTTGAATTTCGAAATAACTTAGAAAATATCCAAAATAGGCATAAGAAGGCTAATTACACTAGAAAAAGTTGATTTTGCTACATTATTTTAAATATAAAGTCCAAAAGGCACTAAAATCTATACTGCTAGGTTTAAAATAAAAGAATAGAGCCTAATAATCTAGTGACCAAATAAAACAGATATGCCCATTGGTTGAAAAGCAGTACAAAGCGGGGCATTTAAATCAATTGTAATTAAACATTAAGTTTTATAAAAAATGGAATATTTGTAATACAGATCAACAAAATAAAGCTCACCAATAATTAAAAATGATAAGATAGCTTTTTAAAACTGTTATCATTAATAATAAGTACACAACACGTTCAAATGCATAAAATTTAAGGTTATATTTTTGTCATGCAAACAAACGACTAACATTTAGGGCGCCAATAGTACCAATCTAAGGATTAAAAATTTACTATTTGTTTAAATGTAGAAGTTATTAGTCCGTAAACCATAAGGTTGGTAAATAGTTTAAAATTTTGTACATATTTATTATAAAATTAAAAAATCTCGTAATGAATGTTTTATATTATTAGTAGTCGATAATTGTGGATCATCCTGTATACATACATAAATATAGTATAACTACTCCACCGTCTAAACTTTTGCCATTTTCCAGTCTCCAAAATAGTAGAATGAAGTGTGAAAACGATAAAGCTCCAACTCTAGTTATATTCTCACCGGGTTCGTGGCCCACCACCACCACCATTACCCCCTTCGTTTTGTTCTCACCCACAATCCGTCTGTCCTCGGTGTTAACAGTCACAAGATAAGAGTGTAATATGTTGTTTCGCATAAAAGCCAACCGGAACATTAGGGGGATATTTGTTTTACACATACCGATATTATAGCACATAATGGTGGATTATAGGAAATGGGAGATATCGGAAATTTGAATATCTAGAAGATTTTAACATTTTTGATTATATTACGACTGTATAACAGTAAATAGGGTGTGTTAGTACGGTATTTTAGGAAACAGTACCAAGAGCCATTATTTATTTTTATATTTTGCGCCCTTTTAATGGAAAGGGTAAATCCTATCGGGGGCTGTCGTTCGTAGTAAACGTTAACATGTAATCTCCCATAAAAAATAATGAGGAATTGTTCCGACTTATATCTCAAAGACGACAAAAGATATAGAAATGGAACATATCTGATTCGATTCAAAATTCAATTTTTTAGTGCAGTAACCCCAAGAAGTTTGGAAAATCTGATGGAATTTTCAGATAATTGCGAAAAACCGCATTTTTTGTCAAAAAAGTGTATTAACATTCTGAAGTATAATTGCCTGCAAAATCAATAAAATGAAATGAAACACATATAGGTAGATCAAGAAAAGTTAAGGCTTCTTGATCAATCCATTTCCGTTTGAATTTGCTTTTCCGTTTTTCGGAAAACATCGTCTAAAATGATCAAATTTTCGAAATTACTCAGTAGATGATGCAATGTGGTTTTGTGACTTATGATTGGCTAGATGACGATAGGGGGCAACTTGATTGTTGTCTATCGAATGAAAATTGTAAATTTGGAACGAAAGGGAAAAATTGGAACTGACTCTCGAGCGGGACACTTGAGGCCGAGCAGTAGCTTGGCCAATTTTGATCGGCGAAAATATGAATTTCTAACTCGCACTTTCTCGCTCATCCTTGGGACTACAACGACC